>CAJQZN010021878.1:0-26286 GCA_907164685.1 Colias eurytheme
AAAAAAAAAATTTCGCTTTTTAACAAAAAAAAATATGTGCCTGGAAGCGGACCAGGTTTTGAAGCATTTTTTACTTCGGCGACCCCGACCTACCTGCCACCAGTTCAGAGAACCATTGAATTTCATGATGTATGGAAAATGGAAACCGGGGGTTGGAGAGGAATTCTGAGTATGTAGTTTTGTAAATCTGGCCGATTAGAGCATAGAAGTCAATTTTCAGACTGATCGTAAAGTAACCGGCGCCACCATCTTGCTTTGAAAAATTGGCCATTTTTGAAAAAAAAATTGCGTCCAATTTGAAATTTCTCCATTGCCCTGGTAGCGCCCCATCTTCCTGATAATTTTTTAGTTCTACACCCCCCGGCTATCTGGCGCCGTTTCGGAGAGCCGTCGAATTTTGCGTTGTATGAAACTCGGAAACCAGCAATGGAAACTCGATTATGAGTATCACACCTTAATGTGCGGCTCGATTAAAGCCTCTGTGCCAAGTTTCAGCGCGATCGGCCCAGAAATGGCCGTTTTAGAAATTGTATGGCGGCGGCCATTTTTTCCGCCATTTTGAATTTTTTTCACTATCTGTGGTAATTGCTCGAGGTCTACTCCAAGTTTAGTTCGAGCACCCCAGATGTAGCTGCTACCGTTTGCGCGGGCCGTTGACCGTCTTCACGAGATGAGGGAAAGTTTAAGATTTCGTATTTTTCTGGATATCCTGGGAGCTGGGCGAGTACGAATGCATCATTGGTGTATTTCTCCGTTGCGCCACCTTGTCTAAATTTACGTTTTTATGTTTGCGCCAAAAATTGAAAAATTCCAAAATCGAGCGTCCCACTATGGCTCCCTGGTAGCGTCCCAGGGTGGTGATCATTTTTAGTTCAGGGACCCCCCACCCAACTCGCACCGTTTCCGCGGGCCGTTGGATTTTCCAATGTATGAAAGTCGGAAACTGGGGCCCGGAGCCACTCGAACGGGGCGCCGATCGATTCGCCGGCTCGAACAGAGCACGTGTGCCAATTTTGAGACGTAAGGATTCATAAACGGCGATTTTGGCAAAGTACGGCGGCCATCTTGTTTTCACGAAAATCCCCATTTTTCCACCACCCCTGGTAATCGCCACCAGTTCTGAGCATTTTTTGTTCAGACACCCCCCCTCCAGGTATCACCGTTTTTGCGCACCTCCAGGGTTCCACTTGGTTTTCGAAGATGATCGAGATCGCTATATTTTTCCTCTGGTCACTCGGCGCACCTCTACACGATCAGGTCGAAATCCCCCCCACTTTCCACGTAGTTTCCGAGAAAAGCGATGTCAGTGAGTCAGTGAGTGAGTGAGTGGTAGTGTAGCTTTATATATATATGATAAATCCGATTTTCGTTATTCGTTTGAAATAACGATAACGCAGGTAACACTTGAATATTCATTTCACTATGAAACGTAACGGACTTAAATAAAAACTATTTAAAAAGAAAAAACTGAACTTTCTACTTCAATCTCGAAAGTTCGTATAAAATTATTATTTAAATTTAAATTATGTATATATATGTAATTTAAAATACAGTATTTTAAAATTACATATAATCTAACGACTTGCGTACGGTTTGAAAAACGACGCAACAATGAGAATATTTCTGGTGGCTTGCTGGGACTGTGGTGAGTTGTCTCCCACCACTCGCGGCGCTGGCGGCGGTACCACGTGACGGGCTTAAAACTAGCACCATCTAGCGACTTCACGGGGAAAAAGGCGATGTACTCTCTCTCATAATGGACTACGGACGTCAAACGGAACACATAATATTAAACTTAGAACAGATAATTATTATTCTTTTGAAATATTACCGAAAAGCCGATACAAGAGAAGATATAGAGTTCAAGAAGTGTGCCTGATTTAGTAAAAGCTAATTTTCAGACTGTTTGAATGCATTTCCTGAGAATATTTACTATGGTGGTGTTTATTTTTTTTTACACCATATGAAAGTAGAGATTTCAATGAATAAAAGGCACCCCAAGTTTTTGAAAAAAGCTGATATTTTGACGGGTGACTTTTCGATTGAAAATTAGGTTTTTTTTTGGTATTAATTCAAAATAAGGCGAAAAAATAAATATTTTCAATCAAATAAATTACAGTGTATTTGGGACATAATAAGGTAAGTTTCCACCAAATTTCGTAGAAAAAAAATAAATTTTGAAGAAGATAGAAATAAAAGACCAAAAACTTGGTTTTTTGAATTTTTCACCAAAATTTTTAGGTTATGTGAAAAAATTGTGAATACAAAAGTTGTAGAACTTTTAATTACCTACAACTTTGCCATTGAACTTTTTTCTATAGGACTTGTAGTTTTGTCGGAAATCGAGAGAAACCATTTTTTTCTCTTAAAAGCTCCCCCCTCCCGCTTCCCGAACTCGGATTGACCGTAATTTATTTTTCCTTACATTTTTATCGTATTCCCCTCCTTTTCTAATGGGTTTCATCCGACTGCGATTTTTTTTTGTTTCAAAAATTATCTACTCTAGTCTATTTGGCGTCGATGTCTTCTTGTTTTCAAGTGTTCTAGTTGACTATAGAGAAATGTTTTCGGTGGTTAAAATTAAGTTAATAACATACTATCATATTATGTATTCTAATTGTATAATTAGACACTATCGTACATTTATTCCTACTAACAGTCTCTATAATATGTAGATACCAAACGTTTCACAATAACGTTTACAAGAAGCGTGTAATCGTAAAGTTTTACACCAAATTAAACGATCACCAAATTAAATATCAAGCAGTAACTGTCCTCATTTTCTTTTCTTATCGCCATTTCGAAATAAAACTACTCGAACGTTCGCTTTACTGGTTTTACATTACCTTTGCGTTGTCATGTTAACCTTTCGAGATTTAACTTATTATCTCAGAGTAGCCTGAATTTTATGCCTTACACAACCGATTGAGTTTTAAGATTGAATATCTTTAAGCAAGTTGATGTTAATTACCTTTAAAATGCAATATTTAAAAAAGATTCAAGTCTGATTCTGTAAATTTATTTAGGCGAGATGTTATTGATACCTCCAAAATAAATGGAGGTAATATTTCAAAAATAACGACATTGTGGTACGAATTGAGCTTTGTCTTTTTAATCGATCATTAAACTTACGCCCACGGACCGTTATCAATGCACATTTGTCGTTGAACGAGTTTCTATCTGTTTGTGCAGAATAATTTTCGCTTTCTACAGGAAACGCTTATATTTACAATGACAGGTTTCATATCAACACCGCAAATATAAATTACAAGTTAGCTGAGAGTGTTTTCTAATGAGTAATGATATACTCAGGAAAAATATTATATTATTACAGAAACCGTTTTGTATGAAACAATTTACGGTTTCAGCCAAAATTAAATAAAATAACATTTGAAACATAAAAGTACCTTTGTGTCTGTGGAAAAAGAACTAAGTATACAAAAATCTTTTCATAAATTGTCACACATTTATTTTCATAAAATTTAGACTTGACTCATTAGGGTAGTTATCTCTCAATTAATTACATATTTTAAATTATACACTACACTACACACTACACTACACTAGTAGCAATATTATTTTATTGAAATAATAAACATTATTTTTATAGTATCATAAAATGAAGCCGCACCTTACAATGTCAAACATACTTTGTACGAGTTTATATTTAAGTTAAACCACATAAACCAGCCTATGATAGCTTCAGCAAACATCGTAAAGTAAATCTAGACTGCCAATCGACTATCCAATACTTCGATAAACTTATTTAACTCGAGAGATTGCCTCTCTAAGGCAAACGGTTGTCGACTTAACGATATTTCGAGCCCTTGCTTCTAGTGATTTGTAAAGATACTATAACTTCCTTGGCATCAAACAAAACACTTATTATTTATGTACGTCGTAGTAAATTCATTTATAATTTAAATGTTGAGATTGAAAATGTCTCAAAAGCGTTGAGTGCCTTCATTCTATTTGTTTTACAAACTTTAGTAGACAATTAGTCAATTCATAAATTAAAATTAATGTCTTAAAATGTACGTAACATAGAAAATTTCTCACAGATATCTCTTGAAATGCCTTGTAAAAATTAGTTTATGCCAAATATTATGACAAAAATTACCTTTCTTTGTGAAAATTTTACACTTATTTAAATTAAGCGTAAGATTACAAACGCAAATTGATTTTTTAAACCTGATACAGCGAATAATTATGCAAAGTTGAGACTTGGTAGCTCCTTAATCCCAGGCTTAGGGCTGAGGGTCGATCAAAGAGAGGCAAACAAGAGGACAGGAGCGGCGTGACGCGTGATTTGAAGCTCGCCTGAGGCGCCAGGTTGTAAAGAGCGCCGTATCTTAATACGACCGTATCTTAATTCGACATAGCTACCTACTTCTATTGTAAGACTTCAACAATCTTTATAGTTATATGCTAAACAGATGTTATGGGATGAATAACATAAACATAGCATTATCTCGTAGTTCTTCAGATTTTTATACAGGTAATAATTATGGAATCGTTTTTTTATATTTAAAGCAGTTATAGTTAACCAATTAATACAAGATTTCTTAATAAAAGTAAGAAAACTCTTGAATTTTATTCACTTCTTTAAGTACTAATGCAAAATTAAATTTTAAAGCTGGAATGTAGGGCGCCGACTGTTCTAAAGCCGGCACTGATGAGAACATCCCTTTGGTTAATATATAATGAAGCTCCATTTTGTACCTCTATTTACATTAATTTAGCAGATGTGTAAACGTTTTCGGTAAGGGAATAGTAATTTGCGAGAAATTTTCTTTAAATGTTAATATTCTCCTTTGTGATAATATTGTAAAGTAAAGGATAATATTACAAATTACATTTTTTTTAGCAATTGTTAGTTGGCTATTTGTATTTTTTCTATCATTTAAATCATTATATTTTACTTGAAAGATAACATTATTATTTGTATTGGCGCAAGAGTTTTACCGGAAACTACAACTTTACCGATAAATACAATATATGAATTCGGATGTAATTTAGTTTATCAGTGTAACAACTTTACTAGTTCTTACAGAACGTGACTGTTAGATATCAGTGACCGGAAAAGAAAATTAGGTTGTATTATATTGATATAACTTAGAGAAATATTGGTAATAAACGTGGATACAAATATATCTTAATATGCCGAACGCAGCAGCCTATTGATAATAACTACATATATTGGATTGGATTGGTTGATTGATTATAGTATACGAAGAAACTATTATTTGTGAAACACAATTATCAACAAAAATACAAGAACGACACCATAATTTATCAAAAAAATTGATACTCGATACATTAATTTATAATAGAGTTCACTAGTAAGTAACAAATACTATGAATATAATAAGTATACAGCAAATTCAGATGGAAAGTTAAATTTCCAGAAACCAATGAAAATACAATTTATATGAAAATGCACGACGAATTTATGTCCCTGTTGCGATTTGATGAAGGTCGATCTCACCATCAAATGTTAAGCTTTTGGTTTTAGGAAGGATCAACCAGGTGTTTCAAGCATGAAAATACCTATTTAGAATAAACGAGTGTCAAATTAATCTCTAACAATTTCATTTTTCATAATTTTTAAATCCAGATATAATCAAGTCATAATCATAAACTCTTTGAAGAACTAAATGTTATAACGTAACTATTAACTAACAACTTCATTTTTGTTTGTTTTTTTGTCATCATAATTAGTGAAGTTTGACGATCAATTATTGTACCTAAGTCGTAATTATTCCTAAAACTAGGTCCTTACAGCAGTCATAGGTGATTAGATTCGTTTCATTCAGGGTCAATTAAGGTAACTTGTAATTATTTTTAAAACAAGTAGTTTTTAACCACTAGAATTTATTCATACATTAGAACCAAGTACCACAGGCTTTTCCGCGTAATTAAACAGAGCAAAAGATCACAGTGGACGCGAGGCGGCTTGATTGTAGCAATTTGTCGCTCGGTCTGCAGCCGCCGCACCCGAAATGGCCAGAGAACGAGCGGCGGGAATATAATTGGACCTTTTGTTTTCGATAGTTTTGGTATGAACATGAAAATAGAGGAAACATAGAATATGGAAAAAATTGAAGTTTTTTTTATAACATTAAAATTGAAATACTACAAGGGGCTTTTTGTGAATAATTGTTGTTTTCTATTAATGTTAAAGTAGACATGTGGGTTAGCAAGCAAGTTAGGGTAAGTACCTATACAAAATTACAAATATTGCATCTAATTTTTACCTATAACAATTTATTAACATTATACGATACGATTGTTTAAGCTTACCTAAAAGTATAATGATCGAATACAACATGAGTTAAATTTGAATGTACCAAAACTATTTCTCGTCGCTCATAGCCTTGTATATTGACTATTGTCTCCAAAACTAATGTAATCGAAGCCAACCGCGCGTTGTTTGCGATCTCATTTACACGTATCCCTGTCGGTTCCCACGTAGTTACCTATATGTAGAGATATTTCAACTGGTAACAAATAGAATAGTATAGTTATAGTTCTCTTATAAGAAATGAATACTAGCAATTACTTATGCGTGGTATAGTTGGCATCGATACAAAATTGTATTTGGTTTTATTTAACTAGGATAAATAATTAATGAGAAACTATATAATGTATAGAATTAGTAGAAGGAATGAACAATATACAGTTAACAAGAAAAAAAAAGAAGAAAATATTTTCTGTTGTCATCTACGATTTAATAAAAAGATAATAATTAACATCTGTCATTAAATAGTAAGTTATTCTATGAGAATTTTAAATATTTTATGATAACTTAAATGTTAGCTCTTTCTCAGAACTTACGTTTCTCGTCAAGTAAAAAATGAATGTAAAGGGCTCGGCTATTATCCCCCTACATTTGTTGGTTTAATGACGATAATTGGAACCGAATGGTGCCCACATTTCTAACGTTCTTCAACATTTTCTCAAATAAAAACATATTACGTTATTAAGATAAGAGCTAGCAAATGTATTCAATGTCATGTCATGAAAAGAAATTCTTAAAGGAATATATTTTATAGATATCCATCATATTCATTTTGTGAATTTAAGATAACCTTATAATATAAAATGTTTCATATTTTTCAATACTAGGTAGGTGGTTTATAAATATAAAATTTTGAATGAATTGCTAGAAACAATTATTTAGGTAGGTACCTGATTATAAATCAGATCAGAATACTTTATTATACCTAGTAAATATTCTAAAATTAAAAGCTAAAACCAGAAGTAAGTACTGTTTAAGTAATTAATGGTTGTCGCCATTTTATTCAACTCCTGAATAATTCAAGAAGTTCTATGAATAGAATGTGGTATTTAAAGTATTTAAAATATGAAGGACACGATAAAATTTATTCTCTAGATTCCCGTTTCAGCTTTCAAACATTAAAATCCATTGAAATCTCTCAAAGTTTCGGCTGGAATAGTTTCGCCGATACCGAGTCTTCGGAATAACTGAAAACATAATTTATGCAAATGTGAACCTTATCTTAGTCGAATAAGACATTTGGTGGCTCTACCAGGGAAGTACCATGGAGTTATCATACTTTAAACTTTACTGGCTTTGAATAAAGATCATTATTAAGTGTAAAGTAAAGTTGCTCTGAGAGAATACCATAGAATCAGTTGGGGACAATGCTCGAACCATTTACGAACCATTTTATTGAGCTAGAAGTATTCAATGAACGCTATGAGCATTGCATTTCGGTTTCAAAATAGAGATTGGATTTGGAAGGAAATTTTAATGATGTCTTACTTTAAAACGGATTTGCCACTCGAGTACTTACTTAAATAACAAAAGTAAGTATTAGAAATGTAAAAAAAAACTATTTGTCTAATAAAATAGCGATTCAAGCTTGTAGGCCGTAGGGCCGTTAT
Organism: Colias eurytheme; assembly: GCA_907164685.1. Lineage (NCBI taxonomy): Eukaryota > Metazoa > Arthropoda > Insecta > Lepidoptera > Pieridae > Colias > Colias eurytheme. The sequence goes on from CAJQZN010021878.1 coordinate 7,912, forward strand.
ATTCATACTGTGCGTTTAATTCTGTGTCCCTATTTAAATATGTTACAAACTAATCAATGTTTATTTTATTGCTAATTAGAATTTAAACAAAGACTTGATCTAGATACTTCCCAGCTCCGTTTAATTTAGGTTTAGTCTCACACAAATTTAGCGACATTTGTTACGCATGTGTTAGTTAAATTGCAAAGTGGATTAGGTAGCGGTTTTGGCCCAATTTATGTCGACTGCGAATCGAAGATAAGAAGCAATTTAGACAATTACCGCTCGATTAAACGGGCCCAATGGAAACAACTGAATTGCATGTGGGACCGGGATGTTAAATCTTGTAATGTAAATATTTATAAGCCTTTCCTTTATTTAAAACAAAAAGGTTTCTTACTTATTAATAGTTGGTACGTTTTGAAAAGGTTAAACAAATGAAGCTTATATAAAATATCTGATGGAAATCGTTTTTTTTTTACTCTATTTATTCTTAGACTAAATAGGAAGCTACCTATCTTTATTGTGTCTATTATTTCTACTTTTTCAAAATGGCTACATGTTACATGCTTTTAGTAGTACCTACGTTAACTTTGCAAAGGTTAAATAAAACTGTAATGTTATGCAAACATATGAATATGTTAAATGTATTCACATTTCGTGAATACTCCAACAATCTTCACGGACTATAACCTTAATTAAAAGTAACACGGGTGTGAAGTAGAGACGATTAAACATGCTGCGTTTTGCTTTAATACATTTTCTCATGGAATTTTATTCGTAGAACGTATGCATTTTTTAAGTTCTTATATTAAATTCACAGAAATAGATAATTGCAGATGCATTATTTCCTAGAGTTATATATGGAAGGTATCATTTTATTAACTTTAGCAGCTATGTTTTAATATAGGTAAGTAGTGTTTGGCTAATGCCTCGCCTTCAATAGCAATTATATTTTGTTTTAAGAACTTTACAAAAAGCCTCTAAAAGGACCTAAGATATCAATACGACTGCTGTTAACTCCAAAAGAGATATTATGAAACAACTATCATAGACTACAGATAACATAAAAAAAACATAAAGACAAAAATCCTCCAACTTTTTAGAAATCGTTTAAAAATAATGCAAAATCAAGCTTTCAAATTCCCGCATACGTAGAGCGTATTAAAATATGTAGTTAATTGCTAAGCTTTTACGCATTCTCTAAGTGATTAATTTAATTCAACACTCATTAAACCCTGTTAATTGTACCAGTTAAACTTGTTATCTGTAAAGCGTGTTTATATACCTTTCTCTAAATGATATTGTACGATACTTATATTGGCAATCGTAATGACTCATTGTATCTCCCACGGACCGTCATATGAAATGACAAACGGTGATTAATGTATAGGTTAGATTAGTGCATAGATTAAACAGGTAAAGGATATGGTTATATGTGGCACTATAACGGTATAATGTAGGAAATAGTGCCCTTATTATAGCGTTATTCAATAACACGAATATTTTATGTAATTCTAACAGTTGTCAGTGATATTCTGCGTGATTGCAAATAGTTAAAAAAGACAACGTACCTATTAGTAAATAGTAACATTCATAGCTCAAACAGAATATACCTATGTCTTCAAGAAAACCTCTTTTAGAAGCACATCTTTCGTCATATAACATAATAATAAATTTTAATACTGAGAAGGTTTACAGTTCCGCAAGACTCTAAATACTACTAACAGCTTCATAGTATTCCACACAAAGTATTAATGGTTAAATTGACTAGCCATACAAAATGTAAAGATCAAAAGTCTTCCCTTCCTGTATATAAATCAAACCGTTAACTGCTGTCAGTCGACGCAACATCTTCCATAAATCAGTATTAAAACAAAGGCTCAATATTTCTTCTTTGGCCTGAGCGTTGAGATTTTTAAATGATACGGACTGTTATTTAGCGCTGTATTTTGTAAGAAAACACTATGTAATGGTTTACATGGATTTTCTAATTAAGTAATTATTTATGTGAGTGTTATTTTTTGATTATGTAGAATTGTAGAGCACAGTAATTTTAGATATATTATACCTACGTGTAGTGTATCTATGGAATAGATATATACATTGTCTCACGTACACCAGTGGTGGGGATAGCTTATAGCTGTCATTAGTCAGTCGACGGCCGATGCCGGACTGGAATGGACGTGTTCCCGCACTATTGAGTGTAGTGGTGAGCCAGTGCAATTCTACATATATACGTACTGTAAGCACAGTACAAGTGGCGACGAGGTAAAAGGTCAGTGTTACAATATTATAAAGAGTACGCGTGCAATAAAAAGTTTTAAGAAATTTAATAAAAAAGGGAGAGGGTATGTAGTAACATACCAGAATTCATTTTGAAATGTTAAAGACAGAATAACTGTTGGTTTACATTAAATACAAATGCAATTTCAATCTTATCCGAAATCCTTCACAAGTTAAAATAGAACGACAAAATAAAAATAAAATCTTTCAAATTTTAATCTAGTAATTACAATACGCATTGATTTTGGTTTGAATAATTTATTTGAATTTAAGTAATTTATTTTCAAGACATCATGTGAGCATAATATAATGTAATCAGGAAAGGTTAAACTTCTTGTTATTTTGAGTTAATTATTCGGTTCATCCCACATTGAGGAAACCTAGTTTAGAGGCTTCTGTGATAATATACATATTTGATGAACAGTACCGTGTTTAGGTTGTTGGAAAATAATTACTTACTCACTATTTAATTGCGCTTATTTGTTCCACTCAGAAGGAGAAAAAATAAGTATAAACTTACTCTGTGCACACAGAATTATATACACTTATTAGAAATAAAACAATAAATGCTGATAAAAACAAATAGAATTCCGCATCCAAGGAATAAGAAGGAACGATTTTGAATTTAAACAGAATTAAACTGTATTGAAACATTTTAGAACTACCTGCACATTAATGAATATTTTAGCCGCAGAACGCATACAACGCTTATACCGCGACTCGTTAAATGCGAATATAAATATGAAAAAAAATATTTAAAATACTTGTTTGAGTAATATATACATAATATGATAAAAATGCATAGGTACACTAAAATACTGTGTGTTAGCCACACCTAGTTTTATTATATTATTCAAGTGGCAAACTATTTAAATGTCTTAACGTTTTCACGACTGCTACTTATCTATAACTAATTTCGTTAAAATTAGAAATTAGAAATAAATATTTAAAATGTCGTTAGACTATAAATAGATTGGGTAAATTAATATATCCATGTTTGTTTAATGCATAAAAAGCCACAATATAAATACAAGTGGTAACATGTAGTAATTACCAAGATGTGGCAAAGTATTATGGACTCGCAACCGCCATTGTTATAATTTTTTATTATTATGACATTACATGTAAATTGGGCGGCTAAGCATGGGACGACCTCCCACAAGATGGACAGACGACCTGGTTAGAGTGGCTGGGAGTCACTGGATGCAGGCCGTCCAGCAGTGGACGTTCCATGACTGAAACGACGACGACGAGTAAACTCGTTTGTATTTCATATTCTATTTGAAATGATAGATGGACTTCCATTAAATTGGATGTATTGACTTCCATTAAATTGGATGTATTGACTTCCATTAAATTGGATGTATTGACTTCCATTAAATTGGATGTATGGACTTCCATTAAATTGGAAGTATGGACTTCCATTAAATTGGTAGTATGGACTTCCTTTGAATAGGAGGTATTGATTCCCTATATATAGGAGGTATGAAAGAAAGAAAGAAAGATGACTTCCTTTGAATAGGAGGTATTGATTCCCTATAAATAGGAGGTATAGATTCCCTATAAATAGGAGGTGTTGATTCCCTATAAATAGGAGGTATGGACTTCCTTTAAATAGGAGGTAGTGACTTCCCTTAAATAGGAGGTATTGATGCCCTTTAAATAGGAGGTACTGACTTCCTTTAAATAGGAGGTATTGATTCCCTTTAAATAGAAGGTCTGGACTTCATTTAAATATGAGGTATTGATTTCCTTTTAAAAGGAGGTATGGATTTCCTTTGAATAGGAGAAATTGCCATTCCTTAAATGGGAGGTGTGCCATCGGGACCAGGCTACTTTACATTCGAACGTTTTCAATGGGAAAATGTATCCAACAGTAATTCTATGTGTCACTCTTTGGTTGGTGCAAAGGTAAGGTGTCGAGGTCGACAAGTGCCAGCAGGCCGGCAACTTCACCTTGCGCAGCACGGATGGCGCTGCCGCTCTCACCACCGCTTCGAACGCCATGTCATCGCGTCGTGCACCGCATGAGTCGAGCTTCGAGCGTCATGCATCGAGTATCATTCGTTGATACGCAACACGATATCCTAGGTACCGTGACATCACATCTGGGTCCGCGACACCATGCCCGGTGTCCGCTACCACGTCGAGCAACGTGTCAACACATCCAGCCGGTGCTCATCGGAATCCAGGGTGACGTGTAACTGGGTGACTGGTACCAAACTAATCTGTATTACAATCATTCACATAAAACGGTCAGTAGATAATATTATTTCACATTGAGTGTGCAATTAGAAAATAAAGTAAGTTTTCAAACTGTAGTAACTTCACAATGATGGTAATACTGAACAGATTTTGTTGTAGGTTGTAACGTACAAAACCAGTGTGTAGTTATATCTTATTACATTAAAATTGACCCAACGTTTTACGTAGTTATATAATTATTATCTCGTGTTATATTACTAGTAGTTTGGAACCTACTGATGTTCTACATCAGTAATTCATGATATTTCAAAAAAAATAAATCCTGTGGCGTACCTAAGCACGTCTTTTATAATAAATACACGAAAAAAAGGAGGAATTAATACTCAAATTATGACCAGATATCAGAATAAACTATATTAGCAACGTGTAAAGTTTATACTGCAAAAATAGTTTAAATTCTAGAAGTATTACAATCTACCTTCATAAATACCAGACAATTTTAAACAACTACCTATAAATATATTGCAGACAGGGTTGATAAATTGGTTAATAAATAAAAAACAATCCTGTGACTTTATAAATCAAAAAATATAATAATTGATAAATATATATATAAAAATGAATCGCAAAATGTGTTGGTAAGCGCATAACTCGAGAACGGCTGAACCGATTTCGATAATTCTTTTTTTATTATATTCCTTGAAGTACGAGGATGGTTTTTATGTAGAGAAAACGTAAATATGTACCACGGGCGAAGCCGGGGCGGACCGCTAGTTGATAAATAATAAATTAATTATGGATATCATATTGGACATACATTTGCAATAATAATATTATTAACTAGTGTAATTTTGTTATGTATCGAAATAACAGTAATTAGTGTTGTGTGACATACCAACCTAATATTGTTTAATGTAATTTAAAATATAAATAATTTCTCGTTCAACTACGAGTGGAAGGAATAAGAATCTTATAACTTGTATATAGGTAATATCTTTGTAATTACATTCCGCAAATAATGATGATAATATGAATTTAAATATACCTTAACGGTTTTGTAGTTAGCAAGTTAACACTAGCAAAGAAAGACATTGAATTGAACGTAAACGATAAACATTCACTTGTCCATAAAATATAATGAAAAACCATTTGCGAATTATTTTGAATTGATTTCTTGACTACCCACGTTAGTACTAAGTACTAGTACGTACTAGTCGACAGATCGAAATGACATGCTATGCAAAGACAGCTTTATAACTACTCGAATAAAGATGAAAAGTAATGCGTTAAGTAGTTGCATCAAGAGATTTAATAAGTTTTTCGTAACTTTTAATTAAGGCGTGATTTCCATTTGACTTTAATGTATACTTAATGAAAAAACGTGATGTACAGCATTGCCTAATTGACTATGAAAAAGAGGCAGGTTTAATTTAATCGAATAGAAGGTAAATCGAAAAACTTAATATTCGCATATTTTAATACTTTCTTATTTACGCAGTTCATAATAAAATGTAACAGATAATTACGTGTTTAGATAAGCAGCTGACATAACGTAAATCCTATGGTTAGAATACGTATCTTGAATTGGTTTTTGAAGGTTGTTCATTTATTGTATTGTTTAAGGTAATTTAGAATTCAAACAAAAGGTAAGTACTTAGATCTCACGAATGTTTGGGTCTGTTGAAGATTAAGATATTTAGATTGTTTACACAAAGAATACAAACATAGCACGGTTATTGGCGTCTATATAATACATAATATTATCGTCAGATAAAGTTAATTGGTTTAAAGGAGAAACTGAAGTACTGAACACGTTTTTAGTAGGTAATTGTGTAGCTTTAGAATTCAGAACGCAAATCCTAAACATTGAGACATTTGTAGTTTGAGTAATCAATATATAAACATGTATCATTGAATTTGGTGGTGTACACTCATCAGTACGGAATCTTGGCCACTTACAAATTTGGTGAAATTAAAAAAAAAAAGAATAAAGTTAATAAGTTTGAAGATATGCAGATACTTTAAACTTATGTTAGGTAGTAAAAACATGAAGTTCAATAATAAGTTTTGTCCTATTTTTTGAGCAAGCCGAAATTTGTAAATTTAGATAACAATGTCATATTTTCTATAATTGTCTAAAGGAGATTGCCCAAGTGACTATGGCACTTGGTATCGCAATCAAACTTATTGTGTCAAGATGAAATATAGCTCAATTTAAAGCTTGATGTTAGTACTTTTAGAAACGATTAAAGTAGAAAACTTTAAAAAAATACTTTATCCAGTTTACAGTAGTTACATAGGTAATATTTTAATTTACAAGACAAATGTGAAAAGTAAATCGTAATAAACATTATTTCAAGATAAATAACGTCAAACAATGCGTCGAACACATTCATTCAACCACCAACATTCATTTCAAATAGATACTATGACATATGACGCAGGATGCTTGCAAGAGAGATCTAAGATATATGTGTCAAAACAAAAACTTTTACTTTTATTTCTATTTATTCGGTATTATTACGACTTAATAGTGATAAATATGATCATTATAAATACAAATAGGATTTAACAATATCACGAATACGTGGCACAACTAAAATTTTACCGATACCACCCGTGGCCGTGGTCATTCTCCTTTGTTGAACTGTCGAATCCTACAAAATGTCTAATCATTTTGAAGGACAGACACTGTTTATAAAATGTTGGATAATGTTATACACTTCTATACAATATTCGTTTGAAAATAGAAAAATTTTTGAAAAGGAAGGGCAGGGGTGGAAGCTAGTACGGAATGATTTTATCAAGTATCAAACGAGTAGGCATAGGATAAGTATGTTCTTCATTAACTTAGGTTTCAAAGTTCTATTGGGAATTATTGATTAATAACTTGATAACTGTATAATTTTTCATTATGTGATTATTTGGAGCGAAAATTAATAAATTTTGAAAAAGGAAGGGATGTAGTGTATCTATGGAATAGATATATACATTGTCTCACGTACACCAGTGGTGGGGATAGCTTATAGCTGTCATTAGTCAGTCGACGGCCGATGCCGGACTGGAATGGACGTGTTCCCGCACTATTGAGTGTAGTGGTGAGCCAGTGCAATTCTACATATATACGTACTGTAAGCACAGTACACTACGTATAATATTTTCTATTTCAATATATATTTTTACTGTGGCCCTATGTAATATCTATAAAATATGTATAAACTTCTAACCATTGCAACAAGGCTATAACCTTCAAAATACAACTCATACCAGTAAACTACCCAATTTGTGTACAAATAAACAAGCCCACATTAAACCACTGCCCATAACAGCTATCAATTTCAAAGAAAAATTCAAATACCAATAAGATTGTTATCCCCGTTGTATCGACAATGGCCCGCATGTCGTAACTTAATCAGTGAAATTGTCCACGCTAATCCCCGCGTTATCTCTGTATTGTTCTGACCCACTTACAATTTCATGGGCCACGTGTTTTTGTGTACGATAGTCGATGCTGTTTTGTCAATACAGGCTTTTGCTGTAAGTAGCTCAACGCATTCATTATCTTAGGAGATATTTGTTCCACTATGAAACTCTTTTGATAGTGAGAACTTATAACGTAGGTACCTACCTAGATTTGACGCACGATACTAATTGTAATAATTAGGCTAATAACTAATAACTATACAATATACATGTTTTTATTAACATGTATGGTATTAACAACTAAGAACTATACTACATTATTCATGTTTCATCAGGTTAAATAATATGAAAATTATAAATAGAAAAATTCAAGAAATTCATTTTAAATATAAGGACGTTAATTTCTAAATGTATATTGCGTTTAAAATTACACAACATGCTATAAATAAACAAAATTTATTATTTTGATAAAATATATAGGTAGGTAACGATGCATAATTTACGCAACATTGCACTCGAACTTCCGAAACGGATACCGTTTATTTATATTATTAATATTTGCACGCAGAATTGATTCGATTTTTTTTAATAATATTTTACAGATCTTCCATAAAAGAAGACAACGTGCTAGACAAAGTAATTTCAAATGTACTTAAAGTGATTTTAAAATGAGAAGCGTGCTAGCTAAGTAGATAAGATATACCTAATATTATTGTGATAAGACAGACTCATGAAATAGAAAAAGTAATACATAAATTGTTTATTCACACTATTATATCACGTAAGTATAAACATGAAATGTTCATGTGAAAGTTGTTAGTATTTATATTTTAACGTTCGTATCATTATATAATATTTAATGAATTATTTGTATTCAAAATGGCAACCTAATGTATTCCAATTAGCACACTGTATCATTAATATTAATAAATTATGTATGAGCTTCATTCCTAAGAATAACAACCATCCTACATTTCAATATGGGTGCGTTTCACTACATACAATCTTCAGAGATCATCTAACCTGAACTGACTGCTAAATGATGCCTTTCTCTGATATATGAAGCAATGCATAATCTACTCGAATCTGTACAAATTAATAGTACAAGATCGAGTCTTCCTTCCGTATAACAACTAACAAGATGCTCAACCACAATTCATTCATTAGAAATATCCGCAATTTGTATTAGGTAATTTAATCTCTGAATGTTTATTTTCATCAAGAGCATTCAAAATGTTATCGACACAAAACAACCTTTCAGTTTATAGAATACTAGATTTCCACCCGCGGCTTCGCCCGCGTTTGCAAAGGAAAACCCGCATAGTTCCCGTTCCCGTGGGATTTCCGGGATAAAAACTATCCTATGTGTTAATCCAAGTTACCCTCTATATGTGTGCTAAATTTCATTGTAATCGGTTCAGTAGTTTTTACGTGAAAGAGTAACAAACATCCATACATCCATACATCCATAGATCCATACATCCTTACAAACTTTCGCCTTTATAATATATATTAGATTAGATATAAGGTGATCCTCGTGTTTGTACTATTTGCATTTTCGTTATTCTTGAAAACTTCATAGCAGAGCCCAGAATCCACGAGTCACCGAAAAAAAAAGATTTCTTTGCTCATCAAGTACGTAATATATAATGATTACTGCCATTTTTCATATTAAATCTATAAGAACAGAATCAGTACAGCGAGTACGATAATCGACACCCTTTTGTAATCGGTCCCTCGCAGGGACGTCTTTATTCACAGAACATAAAGTGCGCCGGGTCATTGCTTCGGGGAAATGTTTTCATTTACTGTAACATCTATCTTACTGATAGTTTTCAACGCTTTGATTTTTACCTAGTAGGTATTATTGAAACTTTTTTTTAAAGTGATAGTAGCAATTATTATAAGACTTAAGTACACATAACATTTACGTTTAGTACCCTAGTTACTTTACATTCATGATTCAAGTAGTTTATTAGTACAAATGTAAATTTTCTCATAATTTGAATTAAAAATTTGACATAAAATCCAATCAAATTGCAAGCTTTTATTTGTAAAATTGTTAGGCTTGGTAAATAACTATTAAATCTGAAAGAATTTGGCATAATCACTACCACTATTAAATTTTATTAACTCAGCAAAAATAATTAGGCAAACGAATAATGTATCCATATTTCGAATAAATAGTTTATTTCATCCAATTATATACATAGTTAAATGGGGCGAATAAACATTTTTATCCCCATTACTTACAATAATTGTTAGCAATAATATTTTCCAGAACACCCCTGCAATTCAGTAGAAAAACACTTTATTTCCATTTCCTGTTTAAGATGTACAGTGGGATTCATTATCAACCCTCGACAAATCCCCAAATCTTAAGGGTAACCTGTATGGAGTCACGAGATGACGTATTAGAGTAAGGAAAAGGGAATAATACGAGTCGAATTGTTAGGAATACACATTGTACTCATGTATAGTCGTATGCGAATGTGTGGATTTTAATAAAAACAATATAATATAGGTTATGTTGTTTTATTAACTATGGAAAAAAAGAACTTTACGTGTGTAAGTGTAAAGATTTTTTTTATTTACAAATAATAAAATGATTACACACATTTAATTCAATTGTTCTACACAGAAACCTGTAAATCTTCGTATTTAGTAGTACAACATATACCAACTTTAAAATACACATAATAGACGAATACTTATCATAAGAACTACTTCACATGCTATACTTTTAGGAAAAGCGTGCAAATCTGAAGTGTTTTTATTCCTAATGGAAGGGATGTCTCCCCAAAGCGATCCTGTCTACGAGACGCGTGGGTTAAAGCTACCGTAAACAGGCTTTGAGCTCAATAGCCTTATTTAAGTACAAATTTTTTTTCGGCTCCGCTGACTTAATGTAACGCCCTTGATGCTCGTTTTTATCTCAATTGCAGTCCCTTTGATGTTCCTTGCGGTATGCATTTTATTCAATAAACCGCATATTGTAATAATGGAATATTTTATTACGGCATGCCTTTCTAAGTTTTTTCTCTGCTGCGATTTCTTAGTTGGTATTGAGACGTTTGAGAATTAACGATTATACTTTCATCTTTATTTTATTATTACCATATAATTTGATACGAAAATTTATAATAGCATTGGTATGAAAATAAAATTGAAATGGATTAAAATTTAGGCGAATGGATTAACGATTAGGCGAAGAAAATTCTCGTCTTCATAGTTCGGAATGTCTGTATTTAGACAGTTAATAAAACATAATAAAGACAACACATGTTTACCCTCTAAAATCTCTAATAAAGCAGTCAACATTAACAAAATCCTTAAGACCACACAATCAAAGCATTGTAGTAAAACAAAAGAATTTACGATACAATAAAATCACGCGTCCATCGTCGAGGAAGGATAGAGAAATCTAGAACAGATATTATTAGCTGTTCCTTCCTCGTTGTATGTAATGTTTCTCATAAGCTATAAGTCAAGCTGTGATCGTTAAATCATACATTAATCTAGTTAACGATTGTTATCTGTCTGAGATGCGACCATAGTACATAAAACGTTCGTGCCTCTAGTAGGTCAAATATTTGGCTTGTAAGCTTCATATATAATTATATAAGTTAATAACATAGTAACGGATTCGTAGGCGAAAATCGATTAGATATTTTGTCCCACTTTCTTTTCATAAAGGGCAAGAATTTTTTCATAAAGCTTTAATTACAATATTATTATGAACATGATGTAGATTTTGTACGATATTAAGTTTTCCAAATTAATTCATGAAATCATAAAAAATGATATATAATAACCTGATAAAAGAAGTGTTCTTTAAATATAGTCATTATTATTACAAAAACACGTTAATCTATTGCGCAGATTATTAAAACAAAACCGTTATTCGACCGAAGGGAATACTTTCAACACACACGCGACATTCTAAACGGCAGACTTGTAAAATAGTTACTTACATACATTTTTTGTAACAAAATACCGCACCTGCCCCGTTATTCGCATTTCGCAGTATCTGAATATTGTGCCCTCTGCATTTTTAAAATATGTTGAACTCTTTTGTGTGGCTTTTATAGCCACGAGCACTAAAAGCTCGAGTAGTAAAGGATTTCAGTAACTTCCATGTCCTTTACAATATTCAATATTACTCGCACATTTTTGTTAATATAACATTGCAAATATCGATTTACATTCTCAAAGAGACAAACGTTACTAACTACATAGGAACATAGATAATGAGGCATAAGCGTGTAAGTGATGGCCCCATTAACCGAGTAGGGATATGACCTATTTAGAGTTTAGACGTTTGAAGGAAAATGCATCTTTCATTTTAATGTGTTTCACTAATAAATAATAACAATATAATCAATTTTCAGTATGGTTAACTTTTTAATTGTAATGTTCTAGTATAAGGCTATAAAAAAGGCATAGACTATACAAATATAGTAAATACGATACTGCAAAACAGAAGTGCATTAACTAATGAAATTTCATACCAACAGATTAAAAATGTACAGAGGAAAATGCATTATTTATCCAGGCATCTCTAAGAAACTAGAGCAATATTTGTATGCTGGGTTATGTGCTCGTAAAACTTCGTAGGGTGGTACTAGCAAGGAGTTTTTGCATTTTTCAAGAACATACCATTCTGTATTACTAGGAATACAGGCAGTTTCTTTAGGCATTGAGAATATATTTATTTCAGTCTGTTGGCATCGTATCCTGGAAATTAACATAATTTTAATAAACTTCTCGTAACACTTTTATGAAAATTCCTCGGTTAACGTCTTGAAAATATGTATATCAGAATAGTTATTACGACTATGACCACTAAGTTTAACAGTAAGATACATAGTGGTATCTTATTAAATCCAAAATAATATAAGTTACATAATATAGACCGCTAAATATAGATTTTAATTGCTAATGATGGCAATTTGTTACAATTCATTGAACTCAATATGTGTCAATCTTATAATGTCCTTGTAGTGACTATTGTGTTTCATGAATGGTTAATTTTTGGGTCGTACGGCCTTGTATTTTATAGCTCTAACCAATTACGTTAATACCACAGTTATTACGAAATTGTTACTTATATGCCATACATAAACTATATTTCCTACTACTTCTGAATAATATATTCTACACTAGAAGATACATACAAGTGAATATATGAAAGCGATTTGGCTCTTTGGATCGTAAATTATTTAGTAGTTAATACCTATCGGCTAAAAGTTACTTAAGGTAAGAGTCGATATTTATTTTACACCACCATGTATTTATTACCAATATCAATGGGAAAGTATAATAGTAATTTAAGAGAGCATGCATTCTAAATAAACAAACCACCTTTTTATTTCCAAATAGCTATGAAAGAATAAACATTACCTTTGACGAAGCCATTAACATCGAACACGAATCAACTACATTAACGCGTGCAATAAAGTTTAACGTTTATATTAAAACAAATATGCAACATAAATAACGGGTTAATTTATACCGTAGAACCGAAATGTATTGCCCCCAAAATATTTGTCTGTCCCGGCATACGTGTTTCTGGCAAACAGCCAAACGGATCACTTTCGCCAAACTAGACGAATAAAATATTACATACAAGCATCAGTTGAATTCATAAGGTGCGTGACTCATTTTCATAGGTTTGTGATTGTTACACTTCTAAGCTATACATAAGCTATACAAATATTATGATTGAACTCACAAGTTTTTCCTAGTATGTAGTCAATTTTCTAATTAGTACTCGTTGCTCTTTTTGTATTGAGATAGATAAGCTTTAATCGCTATTTTGCTGCAGACTTAATATGGCGTTTATCTATTTGAGTATTTTGCTTTAAATATTGTCATTGAACTTGGAAATATTAATAATTAAGGATTGAGTAACAAAATTCGTTGAAAACAACGATTGTAGTAATTCCATTCATTTATTCCTCTTGGATGACCTGTTTTCTTCACTGCAACAGATTAAATGATTCTGTCTTCATAATAACCGGCGGAAAGGAAAATATTTTAAAAGGTTCCCGTCATTTAAAAGAGTTGAACGTATAACGTAACCGAACATATAATGTAACCCATCAAAATGTCAGCTTAAGTAATAGCGAAATTCTCCGAATAACATCGTTGGTTCAAATAAATGTTACGCAACGATGTAGAGTTGTAATAAAAGAAAATTAAATGTAAGATTTTGTTATTGCAATCTACTATATATAACGGATTCCGAGTTTGTTTTCACGACTATAATATGACTATAACAGCTTTTCTAGTATTCCGTATTTTTAATCTTATATCTGTTCAAACAATATCTTGAGTACGTAAGTGTTACAGTAAAGTCATAATCGCGAGGGTGAACGAACTTATTACAATCACGTAGATATATTGTTTACGCAAAACAAACTCAGACTGTTTGCTGTAAATTGCTATAGCATTGTGTGAAAAGTTTGAAGCGGTACAGTTCTTAAGGAAGGAAGTTAAATTGCTGAAGCGATCGTGCAAGAATTCAACTCGTTTGACGTGATAATTAGCACTATTAAGTGTGAATGTTCTGAGTAATTATAGATACTGATGCAGTAAAGGATTACGTAAATTATAATTTTTAAAAGATTATAGCGTATTGGATTTTGGGTTGTCAGTTATAAATATATAAAACGCCCCTTATTGGGGTTCCAATGAAGCCTTTACAACCTGTTTTAAAAAGTGATGTGATCATGCAAAAGATAATAACTTTTTTATTAATTCCTGTAAATAAAACTCGGCACAAATTGAAGAACAATATTATCAGGGGATCACTACAATACACATCGCATTTAATTTAGTCTTGGGCGGAATTCAATAATATTACTCAGACGACGCAAACAAAAACAAAGCTTTAGACAGGTTAACTCCTTTATGAATCTCTCACATGCCCGAAATTGATCAATATTTATCCAAAATATGAGTCAATTTATACTTATCTTGACCTCAATTTCAACGTCAACTTATCACATTGGGCTTACAAACATTCGCATATAAATATTTACGATTTGAGTGCAAGGTTGAGCCGCGGCGTGTGTGACACGCGACACTCGGTCAAAGAGATTAATGTCCTGACATAAGAGCTAGGTATTAGATAATGGTGTTTATAGACCGAGATGTGGCTGAAGATTGGTGCTCTTAAATAAATATATCTCAATTAAAATTCAGAATACAAAATTAGTTAAACAGACAATTATTATATGATCTCTGTTTTGTAATACATATAAGCATTGTCAGAACTACCAATCCAATTTTAATGTGTATACGAAATACATTTCGATAAGACTATCGCTGTCTACTGGCTACTAATGAACTAATCCTTCATTATTGGATTATCACAACAGTTAGTGGATACATCTGACGATATTTTTAATTACATGAAGTACATAGATACATAAACTGGAATAGATATTGATAGTAAACTCAATTAGGTTTGATTCTATAATTAAATTAAATTCATTGTTCTATAACGTTATTAAGTTTATACCTCAAATACGGTCGCAATTTCTATAGAACGTAAATATAAGACTAAGGTACGATTTATAGTGCTGGCAAGTCGCCTGGTGGAATCCTTGTAGTCACTTGGGGTTATGGCGTACATAAACTACGGCAAGTATTTGTAGATACTACGTCTAACTGAGGATCATAAAGTTAACACATGTGGCTTTCATCGACATAGTAATCATTATTAAATATGTATGGAATATTATACTTTAATTGATTCAAGCTTAAACATAAAGCAAATTGACAACATTTTTTTAAATAAATATAAAAATAAGAAGCAAATTAATTGCGCGCTCTCGAACTAATTCTCTGTGAGAAAAATATTAATACAATGTTATTTTTTATGAATGATAAAGTAGGTTTGTATGTTTAGGAGTTATAAATAATATAAATATACTTTTAAAGGAAGAAATGATAAAAGTTTATAAACTCGCTCTGCATCGTCAACCTACCTCGCAACATTATCAATAGTTCATTGACACAAAAACTAATAGAGCCGTGATAAGAGGTTATGTCACTATATCAATACTTAATACTTAATTTCATAACAGTTCCAATAGATAATTATTTTTATTAGGTGGGTTTCCATCGATTTTAGTAACTATTTAGGACTCTGACTTTTGCAGTCCAACTGTAAACAATTTCGTAATTCCTTTAAAATTTCATAAAATAGAACGCGAAACAAATTTAGTAAACAGTAGTTTAAATTAATAAAACGCTTATATCTTATACAGCTGCCGTATTGCATTATCCTCATAATTCATATTGCTCTAACGAGCTCGTAAAAATATTAGAGATTCCTCCGCAACAATTCCCTAAGGTATGAAATTTCGCAGACAGCAATCTTGCAAGAAGAATGCATTTTGTCTAGCAAACGCTGGCCTCGAGCGACTGTTGACAAAGAAAAACTGCTAGTCTTTTACTTGTACAGCACACATTTTGCATGCCATTTCCGACGACAGAATATAAATCAACGACGAGCTAAACAGCTCTTTCGGATTCACTCAACAATCATCGATTAGAGCACGGTATTGTAATCAAACGAGCCACTCCTATATGTACCTATAGCGTAAGTTATAGTATAATGGGAAATAGTTCAACTAATACGATGTATGCACGGATAAAGGCTTGATCTATGTTCATCGTCATACGCTCTCAAGTGCCCTCCGAGCTCTATTACAAATTCTTGTCTTTGACACCAAAGGCTAGCATGCAAATGCATTCCAAGGGTATGCATTACCAAATATGAAAGGGGTAAAGCCTTAAAAGCCACAAGATGGCTGGGGCGAGCTAATGGCACTCATGGCAGCAATAAATAAGGATGCAGGACTAGCATTGTTATTTCCTTAACGGGCCGTCTTATGGGCCTCTTAATTAATTTGAAACTTTCTGAGGTCTCCCGTGGCGAGCAATTTGAATAATAGCTCGGATAGGGTGGTGAAGTTTAATTTTAATTGCAAATATTTATGTAAACTCGCTCGCCGACGTCTACTGGTTCTCAGCGATATTATAAAGTATGATATATTGCTTCAAATTCCATCTCTTATCAAAGGGTTTGCGGCATTGTTAGGTAAGAATAATACCATTAAGAGAAAGAAGGCGTAGCGTTCTAATAGAAACTAATTTTACGGTTTATTCCAGCAAGACATCCAAGACTATGAAACAAGTCCACAAAACAGATACCTATGTAATGTGTGCTCCGAAAGGAAATTGTAAAAGCATTTTTGACTTACATTTGTAGTCCAAACGTCTCTGTAATTACCTGAAACAATAATTAATTATTAAACAAAGGAGTCATGCGTGTAATTAAACGTCAATCTTGGTGTTCATAAATGGATAATAATTAGTTATAAGTTATTCAATTTACAAGGTAGTTAGATTAAGAGACATCCATCATAACTTGAAGAGGGCACGTTCGAGCCATCTATTAGGATGCTAGCCAGACTTGTCTTTAGCTCGATTCTTGAAGGTTATTAAGAGAAATGAGAATGACATAGTAACTACTAATTACATACATATTTCTTACGCTCAGATTAAATAACATGATCCATTCATAATAATTCAGAGGATAGATTTAAAAATATTTGTATATAGATATAGAACAAGATATGCCTGCATATATACTACATTCGTTTTCTGTACAAAATATTTTATATACGTAGTCATCATATATTTTTCATCACGGAAAAAGTTATTGAAAACAAAATATGTATGCATAAAATTAGTCTTCTTATCAAAATTTATAGTATCCACCATGCAATAAGATATTTGTTTTTATCTCGTGTAATAAACCTACTTACCTGATTACAAAACAAGGTAACTGCTAGTTAAACACTGATTACCGCGAAAAGAACAAAACAATTTTATGCAATGGCGTCACTTTATAACTATAATGTCCTAATGTATCTAAAATATAACCCCATACACTAAATGTGTATTACACTAGAAGAACAACACAAGACTATCACGGAATAAAAGATTTCCTAGGAATTTCGCACGGCACGCAGTCTCTATTCGTCACTGTCGAGTAATTAACCAAGCCACGAGACTAAACAAACTCCCTTGTCGCTAGAATATGTCTTAAATTGAATAGTATAAGTGCTATATTTCCGTATCCGAAAATATTTAACGTAGAAATAAATACGGGAACGTGCGATGTTGGAGACGCTCTCACGCAACGTCTTCTGTAGAAGTTAATGTACGGGGGTAACGATCGATAAAAGAGTATAATGTTTATTGCATATACTATTTATAGATGAGAATTCGCACAATGGTATATGTGATTATCACAATTCCAAGCATTGAAAAAATTATAGCATTTTAAGAGGTTAAATTATAAAGTTTACTATTGGAATAATATAAGATATATCTTTTCTTCATTAATACTACAACGTTTTTACTTTTTATAGCGTACTAGCGGTCCGCCCCGGCTTCGCC
>CAJQZN010021882.1:0-18170 GCA_907164685.1 Colias eurytheme
AAAAAAAAAATGTTGTATATAAAAGTTGTTCCTCGAAAAACAATCTACAAAAGTGGTCTTATGTCATATTTTCGTAAAATGATAAAAAAAGTTTTATTGATAAATATAAATATCTCTAACTTCTGAACATTTTCCCTTATAACTTTTTTATTTCTAGTTCTACGACAATAAGTTACGGGGCCAAATTTGTAGAAAATTTAATTTGCAACAAATATTGTTAACAATTTTTTTTATCAGATAAATAGTTTAAGAGTTATATCGTAAAAACCATTTCAGCCGCTATTTTCAAGATGGCGGCCGTGGGACAAGGGTGGCGACCCCACAAACTTGGTTTTAGCTTCACACTGACCCCCCCTACACATCAAAAAAATAAAATTGCGTCCTCTAAAAACGCAAAGTTAGGCCTAAAAAATGTAACATTTCAATGGACTATTATCATAAGTTTTACATCGTTCTTAAAACTAATCAACACTTCCTCCATCACCCGTTTCAAGCTGTCAGCTGTGCTTTTTCTCACTTCACAACTAAACTCATATATCTAGATAATATGTTTTAATTAATTGAAATTTATTTCCGTATTGTGTGTCATTGTCACACGTCTTTTCTTAGACCGCGTTTCCATCTGCAAGAAGACTTCCGCAAGAAATGTCCGACAGTCTGTCTGACAGCAGCTTGAAAGTGTAAGCCCGCGTTTCCACCTGCAATTAGACTTGCAAGCTGCTGTCAGACAGACTGTGGGACATTTCTTGCGGAAGTTTTCTTGCAGATGGATACGCGGCCTTAGGCCTTAAGCCTTAGCCTTTTTCTTACCTTTCAATTTCATATAAATCGCATTGTCGTTGAGATGTAAAGTAGTCTCTTTTTGAGAGACAGACAGAGAGAGCTATTTAGATATTTTTATGTTAGTTAAGATTAATAAAAATTTCTTATTTCTAATATTCTGAACTTGTTGTGACATAGAGGCTTTGACTTTAATGTGGGGAATATTGTTACAGGAGAGTCAAAACTATACAAGAATATAGTGAGAACAAACAAAGCGTCGTTCAGGAAGTACATGCTATACGGCCTCTTTACTTTTGACGCGACTTTACCCGTGGGACTGGTCCAAACTGTTACCACTTATGTTATAGTGTTGTTACAATTTGCATTAAATGATCCAAAATAAAATACTAATAAGGGCTGATTATTCAATCCTTGGTTAAAACTTATTCATCGAATAATGTATAAAACTACCAT
Source organism: Colias eurytheme (assembly GCA_907164685.1). Taxonomy (NCBI): domain Eukaryota; kingdom Metazoa; phylum Arthropoda; class Insecta; order Lepidoptera; family Pieridae; genus Colias; species Colias eurytheme. Next base: position 1,237 of record CAJQZN010021882.1, read on the forward strand.
TTGAAAAACGTATTCTAATTGCCCGTATTTGACAGTTTACAATTATCGTGTAATACTTTATTGGACGGATAAGTTTTATCCAAGCATTGAGAAATCGGCCCTAAAACTGGCAATTAAATATTGTAATCAATAACCATTCTTATTAAAAGTATCTGGTACTTATGTATTGCAAGTAATTTTTTGTTAAATCTAAGTAATTTGATTAACATATATCATCGTGTTTAATATTATAGTTTATACACCTAGTTTCATATTATGTTTTATTTGTGCCTAGTGGTCCTTAATAATAATATCCTTAACAAAAAAAATTGGTTGTTTGTAAAGTAGGTTTACGATCGAGATGTTTACGTGATAACGTCTTATTGGTGGCAGCGCTCGGATGAGACGGGAGATCAGTCTGTCTCTCTCTCGTTATACCTGCGATCGCGCTCGTGAGGTTTTGGTGTGACACAAGTTTCTGAACATGTCACCCGACTAAAACGATTTTAAAAACGTTATCACGTCAAAATGTTTTAAATCAAATACAATTAGGAATTAATATATCTTCTACTTCTACGTTTTTAACCCGCCATTGGTGACCTCATATGTCTGTGAGACCGGGCAGTTAAAGAAACCCAAATATTTTTGTCACCGTTTATCGAATTGCACTGTGGTTTCGAGTAGCTGCCTAATTTCGCGCCCCCTACCCTACCCCTACCCCACGACAGCGACGCGGGCGCACGTTACTGAGCTTTGGCCCCAACCCGGTGCGTGAGACCGGCGTCACCAACTGAGTAAGTAAAATAGTTATTGTGTATTTTTTTTATTTTACTTATTTTGATAAAGCTGTTGTTGTAATTTATAGTTTAATCATATAATTCTATTATTAGTAAGCGTTTTGCGAGATTTGAATTACAAACGTCATCGGAAAGTGAATCTGGAAGTGACTTCGAACCAGATAATTTCGAACCAGATCGCACGTAGTACCAATAACTTGCTCTAGTTGTTTGGCTGTTGAAGATGAGTGATTTTAGTATTGTATTTTTTTTTTGGTCGAAGTATTACCATTTATGTTACTTCATTTTATGTTTTCAGTGTCATAAGACTGACTAAGCCTAATTTTACTGTTAAATAATTAAGATTGATGCTTTATTTTTGAGTTTTAAAAAAACTTTGTTAAAATACTTGACAATTTTAGTTATTTCAAAGATGTTGTCTTATGCTAATAAAAGAGATTTGATTTATTAAATACCTATGTTTTATTGACAATAAAAGATCAAATTTTATATCTATCCCAATGAAAAGTAGCATGAACCGTAAATTACAGATAAACTCGTAGTCAAAAACCCCGGTGCGTGAGACCGGGGTCACCAACGCTGTAAGTCAAATTCACGTCACCAATGGCGGGTTAATATTATCCTTGATATTGTGAGTGCGTTTTCTTTGTGATTATAAAACAGCTTTACTTCAAACGGTGTAGATAAGTTTTGGAAAAATTAGTTTTACTTCAAAGTTCCAATCTTAACTATTATGAAGTAGGTTCATTTTGTATCTGTTTGTTCATTTAGTTCGAACACGATTTAAATTAAAATGCCTTTCTATTAATTAGAGAAGAAGCATTTCAATTAAAATAATGATCATGCTATCATTTCAAATTGTTAATTGGGAGCAATTATTAGCTATTTTTCTCAGTTGATTTAGCGATTAAGAATGACATGCGTAATTGATACCTCCATAGTTTATGTAACGGTGCATTTACACCAAACGAGTGAATGATCATAACCCCATAATAACCCAACAGCAAAAGCATTCTTTCGTTGTTGTTAGTGCGTTCAGAAAGATTCTATGCAATATTCTCATACCGAACATCACTGAATACAAGTATTCGTTTACACTAAAAGATCACGAAATAATGCTCTTGCTAGAGCAAGAGCAGAGATAGATCTCTAGTTCTATGTTCGTTTAATGTAAAAGCACCGTTACATTGTAAAGTTCTTCCTACATGGAGATGGAAAATTGGTCGAACAAATTTTGCGATTTATAAATTTAAATATGCAATACATGCTTTTTATTGGTATAAAAAAATGTACCAAACTTAAACATTAAATTAATATAATATTAAATGCTACAATATTGTTTATTTACTTTGATTTAACTCATTATAAATTAAATATAATCCAGATTTTCAAATTATAATTATGTAAAATTTTGCTGTGGAAAAGTAAAGTAGGTAAGGCAATAAATAAAATACTGTAGATACGCTTATTTTAACAATTTAATAACTAGGTACTTATCAATACATAAATTACAATATAAAATACGAAAATAATCAATGATTTTACCATATTCTGAATAATTCCAGACAATCATGTATTTATTTACACAGAAATAAGAATATCTACTATTGTTAAAGGTCTTTACATTCATATCGATACTGCAATTAAATTTGTCTTATTCGCAAATGGATATAATATTATATCATTAATAATTAATTAAATTATTGTTCTTACTGCTTTTGAAAATTTTATATCTTAAAGTCTCATAAATTATTACTTATCAGAGAGAAACATCCTTCCAATCAAATTTACCATTGATACATCAAGAACACGTGATCCGAATTTCATGTTGTTCGAATTATAGATAATACAATCAAAACTTTATAAGGCGGCATAATTTCGCTCGTTTTATTCATGTCTTTACAATTGAGATTCATTTCATTTCTCTATTGGCAATCTCAATGCCTAAACTTCAGTCCAATAATAACATTAGCAGTCACTATATTCTATTATTACCTATATCATTATTCATTTTATACATGCATTTATATAATTTCATACAATCACTTCTACCAAACAGTCCGTCACTTAAAATCTAGATGTATCTTCGTTCTGCGCTGCTAATTCCCTCTTCTCCTTTTTGGTTCTCAAATCGTCATAAATTTCATCCAATGGTCTTGTTTTTGTCTCTGGCACACTCACAATCACATACAATGCTGTCAGTAAGCACATAGCACCAAATATATAGAAGGGAACCTTTACACCAATTGCTCCGGCAAGGAGCTTGAAGAAAAGAACTTGGAAGAAGTCTATGAGCGATGCGAAGGCCATGGACGTTGCAAGCACTGTCCCACGATACTGAAAGATAAGTTTACATGAAATTAGAATAATAAACGCCATCCAAAATCCTGTAAATGAGCCAAGTATCGCTGCTCATTTTACTACCGGAAAAAGTTGTGAGATCCATGTAATACCAAGTCGGTTAACGTATTTTGTCCCTATTTAAGGGACCTTCTGTCTTAAGTTATTCCATAAATTATTATCATATCAATGTTAAAAATCTTCAGAGTTTTAAATAAACAGATCGACTTAGCCATTCTTAGCAGTTCACTGATTAAATAATTGAGAGGGTAACTGCGAGAGTTACGAGAGCTAGAAAGAATAAAGTTGGTACGGAGTATGAGTACTATAAAATCTATCAGTAGTGATTGTTTGATAAGATCAGCTATTTTAAGAATTTCCATTTTATCTATAAAATTGCCAAAAACCTAATGACGCATCCATCCATAGTCTTATCTCTATTATCATGAAATTAAACATATTTTTCTTAACTTCCGTCAAATAGGTGTACATTGATAAAATCTTTCAATTGTCGCTAAGTGATAAAAATGACATTATGAGATATCAGTCTGTTGCTTACATAGTAACACATTACACATATCCAAAGGGAATTTTCAATTAAATAACCTAAAGAAGTATATCTAAATAAGAAGGTACATCTCAATACAGGGATTGAAAACAATTCCCGTAGACACTATATTTAAGAACATCTTTATTAAAAAACACTAGCTGCTCGTCCCGGCTTCGCCTGCCGACTCGACAAAAACAAAATAAAATATAGCTCTACACTCAGTGATAATGTATTCTATTGGTAAAAGAATATTAAAAATCGGTTCAGTAGATTCAGAGATTACCCCAAACTATAATATAATTACCACAAATTTTAACTATTTTATTATGTCTCCGTCCGATTGAAAGATATTTGATTTATATTCTAAAGAATAAGTATCTTATCTTCTTCTTCCTATATAAAAATGAATCGCAAAATGTGTTGGTAAGCGCATAACTCGAGAACGGCTGAACCGATTTCGATAATTCTTTTTTTATTATATTCCTTGAAGTATGAGGATGGTTTATAAGTAGAGAAAACGTAAATATGTACCACGGGCGAAGCCGGGGCGGACCGCTAGTTTAATATATACCTTAAAAGAGAAGATTTCGCCCGTTATAACGGTTCCAAGAGGCAGTAAACCAGCTGAATCGCAAAAGATGCAAATACATAACGTGGTCACTGGGATCCAGGACGGTGCGTCGATGTTATGGTCTTTGAGAACGAACCACGACGCCAGCAGGCACATGCTTAACCCTGATATGATGCAGGTTATGAAAAGGAGAGGCTGAAAAAAAAATAAGTGTACAAAAAGTTTACATTGAAAAATTAATAAAAGTAACAGATCACGATGAAACTGTTTCTGCAAGATGAATATTAATTTATGTTTTATCTGACAAATTCCGGTTTGTTGTGTATTGTTTGTTTATAATTGATTCATATTCAATAACAAATATCTGAGCTTGCTTTCTATTTCTCTTTCTATAGGCTTATTTTAAAGCTGATTCAAATTAGCATCTTTTTTTGTATCGCTTCAAATTAGTTTCAAATTGATATTATTTTCTGTTGCATGGTTGCATTGCTCCATCTGCTATATCAAGGGCTATTTTAGATCGACTAGGCACTTGATCTATACAAAAATTTTTCTCAATCAAATACATTGAATTATTATCAAACATACTCACTCTTCTTCCACATTTCTCCACAAGGCTAGACGCAAGAATCGATCCTAAACATTGCACAGAACCCAGCATCATTGCTTGTTGATTGGGATTCAACACCAGTTTAGTTCCAGAAGCTGCTTCTTGGAAGATGTTTCCAGCAAAATTGATAACTGGTACAGCTCCACAGACCTCTCGAGCTAAAGCCGCCATCATGGCTATTTGAAAGGCTCTGAAGAGAATGCGATCGGTCACTGAAAAGTATCGATTCTTTAACCTAGGTACAGTAGTGGTTTGAGATTAGACGAGCGTGTAGTAAATAAATTAATTTTTTAATTTGTCTGCGTGTGTTATAACAACACCACTACTTGAACGATCAAGGAAACATGGTGAGGAAACCGTCATGTCGAAGAATGTAAAGTTCGAAAGTCTGACATCTGCACAATCTGCACTTGGCCAGCGAGGTGGATTATGGCCTGTACCCTTATTAGAAGCCCGTGTTCCAGCAGTGGGAAAATATTCGATTGGCTCATGATGATGGACCTAATGTATTTATAACGACGACTCTTAATTTTTATAATAAAATGTGCAAAGTAATAATTCCGAGTAAAGAACCTACTTTTTAACAACACAGGAAGTAAGTATATTAATATCATATCAAGTATAAAATATCGTATTCTGATAGGACAGAAGATTCGAGGATTTGATGTTCGCTTAACGTATTGCCCAAATACTTGGAGGCTTTAAATCTGCATGTATTTATTCTGTTAAAAATAGCAATAATACAAATCGATTGAAAATATATATTTAATTAATGTCTCTAATCCGAAATTCGTCACTTTTCAAACTATAACATGTCACTACAATCACTAGCTAGGTACTCATTAGGTACTCCTTTTATTACGTTTGCGTATTCATTGATATCGTTAGAAATTAATATAGTCATACTATTATTATTAGTACCGCAGATATAATACTATACTACATACTATACTATACTAGTTAGTACTTACAAATTGTCTTTATTGACGATTCATTATTAGATATTTCATCATTTTTCTGTTCTGCCTTAATCAATTCAATTTCTTGCTGAATTGTATCGTCTACAACTGATTGTCTTCTTAACCAAAGAAGTACTTTTTGAGCTTCCTAAAAATTATATTGGCCCTTATATTATTAACTTTTAAAAAAGCCTGAGTTTTAAGCTATAGGTAATTTAATATCATTAGTTGCAAGTTTTGACGTGACAACGTCTTATAATTCGATAGCGCCGGCTGCACGCACGAAAAAACATGAATCATGCGGCGTTACCTCGCTCTGAAGCGTTCCATGTAAGGCTTGAAGTGCAAGCGAGAGCGCGGAACGAGCGACAAAGAAGCACAATCGGACGTTGTCACGTTCAACTATCGTCAGTAAACCGACTTTACAGACAACCAATTTTTTTCCTTATAAGGAAGTTTTTAAACCAGTAAGAAATGTCAGTGTGCATAAAATTCCTCGCATGTCGTCTGACCTGGATACAGGCAAGATACAGGTGATCATAAATTAAATGACAATTAACAATTTATAAAATTACATTGTAAATATAAATATTTATTTTTGTTGCCGTTTGAACTTAGAAACTTTATATATAGGCAATAAAATTAACAAAAAATTCACAACACTTATAATGTATTTGAGTTGAAATTGATAAAACCTATTGTATTTTTTTCTATATATTTATTCAAGAATTGCCTCTGTAGTTGCTTTACGCTAGTATTTACTTCTTATTAGTTAATACTTTGGATATTATAATAGATACCTCAATTCTTCCAGTCTTCACGAGATACGACGGAGATTCTGGTAAGGACAAACAAAGCAGAAATCCAACAAGAGATATCGTTACACACACTGAAAGTATTGTAGTATAGCTCAGCAAGTCTCCTATGATGTAGCTAAACAAACTACCACTGGTGTAGAATAGAGCAGGCTGGAAATAAATCGTAAACATCAATACTTAATATTATGAAGCTGAAGAGTTTGTTTGCTTGAACGCGCTAATCTCAGGAACTACTGGACCGATTTGACAAATTCTTTCGGTGTTAGATAGACCATTTATCGAGGAATACTATAGGCGCGTGTATGTATAAGACTCACGCTAAGACCAACAGTACCTAGCGGAGCAATGTGGGTGAAACCGCGGAGCACAGCTATAGTTAATAATATAAATATCAATGTATAGAATTTTGAAGTGAAACTTCTATAAGCGCGATGAGAGTAAAATTTGAATTCGCGTCATGGTAATACCGTGACGTCATGGAGTAAAGGGACGATTTTGGTATCTTTGAATCTTGCCAAAGAAGTTCCACTTCTGACACGTGTGCTCACTACACGATCTTTTTTTAATAGACCACGTAATTAACAACAACGTAAAGTTGTAATAAAATAAGTTGTATGCACAGGTTTCTCACGGGTTTGGTTTTATTTCAAAATTTAACCATTTATTATTTTAATCCCAGCGGAGACGAACGAAAATCATTCAAATCGGTTCGGCCGTTCTGGAGTTAAAAAGGTGTAATAAGACTTTCTTTTATTTACTTAATATTATTTACATATAAATATGTACATATAGATACCACAATTTGAAAATATTGTGGAATATACCTTTTCCAAGGTTCAAGCAAATAAGCAAACAAACAAATAAGGTCATGTTTTATGGAAAATTTTACCACAGCACCTACTTATATAAACAGTTTAATTTATAAACAATTTCGAAATAACAGAGTAAGTACATTCATAAGGGTTTACATTATTATAATATGTAGTAGTAAAAATTTAAAAGGATAGTACGGCAGAGTTGATTTTGTGCTCGTTCTGCCAAACTAGATTTATACAACAATTTATATTGAGTAAAATCATAATAAAACTGGCAAAACTGATTCCAACGTAAAAAAAAACGTTAGGATAAATAATGATACATACAAAGCATCCCAATACTCCTCTGACGTTGTTCTCACTGATCTCTTTGATGTAGACGGGACAGGTGACGAAGGATAGTGCCATCATCACCCCAATCAAACTACGGGCGATGATGAACGCATAGAAGTTGGTGGAGCATAGCTTGAGGATCCAGATACCCTTTGAAATAAGTTTATTTCTCAATGAATACATTTATTCGAGCAACTAGGTATAAATTATTGGACATTTTAACATTGTATTGAAAGCTAGGTTATTATTTATAACATAAGAATAAGATGAAAGAAGAAGAAGAAAGAACTCTTTGGAAAATACGATATAGATTTTAACAATTTTTTGTTACGCAGGGTGTCCGTGCAACAAATGATAACCGACGTAAAGATATATAAGCATCAGAAAACTAACTATCAATCCATAATAATTATACAATACAAGTAAAATACTTACAGATCCCACAACAGCAGAGACAAGTAATGTTATTTTTCTCCCATATTTATCACTTGTAAACGCTAACAAATAGTAAAGAGGAACGGACACCAGATATGGGATAGACGCCATCCAGGATATCTGTAAAATAAAGATATTTTTTGATGATTTACTAATTAATTATTTTAGAATTGTAGCCATGTCATGGAGTAAGGCGACGATTTTGGTGTCTTTGAATCTTGCCAATGAAGTTTCACTTCTAACACGTGTTCAAACAGGCTCTTTTTTAAACTAAATCATCCATGCCAATACCCATTGGCATTGATAATTTAGATGGAGTGTTCTCGTCTCAGAGGCCAAGACTCACTTCGGGGTTTCAGCGCCATAGGAGTAAGTAAGTAAGTAAGTAAGTCAAAAAAATAAGTATTTTTCATAAACCAAAGCAACTTATAGATCGGACTAACAAAGTTATAAGCAAATAAGTCTGGCAGGACATAAGGCTGATATTTAGACTATTGCCATAATAAAAAAAAACAAGCGAGAGATGAGTGCGAGGAATGTGTGCAAGGTAGGTTTTATGGCTGGCGTCCACTAGGCGGATCGGGCCGGGCCGCATCGCAACGCAAAAATACGCCGGCCTATGTTTTGTATGAAACATCGTCCATTAGCGACGGATCGGGCCGGGGCGGGCCGCAACGCATTGGCGGATATCGCTTCGCAGGCATTGAGATAATATTAATAGGAGACGATACCGCCTACATCACTTATGTTCCACTCAACATACGTCATGTGACGTATGTTGAGCGGTATTTTTTAATGGTTTTAAAGTGAAACGCATCAAACATGCCTTCGTGTGTGTTACGATATTGCACAAATAATACAAATAGTTAATACGGAAAAGTGCAAAGGAATAACTTTCATCGTTAAGTACCTAACTAAATAATAATTTTTAAAACTTAGAGCAAAAAAATGGCGCACAGATTTTGTTCGTGGTGTCTCCTCTATACGTAGTAATATTATCTCAATGTTCGCAGGCGGATTTCTGCCGGCGGTGCGCTGCGGCCCGGCCCGCCCCAACCCGTCTAGTGGACGCAGGCAGGCGGATGTGAGCGGCGAGCGTCTGTTAGATAAAATCCGCCTAGGCGGTCCGCCGCGCCCCGTACAGGTGGACGCAGGAGCAAACAGCGCGTCCATTAGAGACGGCCCGTTGCGATGCGGCCCGGCCCGATCCGCCTGTAATGGACGCCTAGCATAAGAACATAAGACATTTCACAACTTCGCAACACATCCTCGCACATCTCTGGTGGAAAAGCACCCTTAACATAAGCCACAACGTTTGCTAGCTATTTAGCTAATAATATTATGATAAAACAATAGGAGTATGTTGACTGACCGGCTGGCTTGGTTGGTAGTGGCCCTGTCTTCCAAGACAGAGGTTGTGGGTTCGATTCCCATCCGGGGCAAATATTTGTGTGATGAACATAGATGTTTGCTCTGTGTCTGGGTGTTAATTATCTATATAAGTATTTATTTAAAAATTATATATTATGTGTGTTTATCAGCCATCTGGTTTCCATAACACAAGCGAAAGCTTAGTATGGGATCAGATTGTGCCGTGTGTGAAAAATTGTCCTGAAATATTATATTAAATATTATTATATAATATGCTATACCTCTATATCAGGGAGTGGTTCTCCTCTTGGTGAGTTCTTTGATTGCAATAACAGGGCCATAGGGGACATCCACCCCAAACTGTTGCCATAGCTGAATACTGGGAGACATACTGTAAACAAACACCTTTTGTATAAAAGTTTGTTCTGATAGAACGTAATTTATTTATTTATTTATTTATTTATTTATAAAATATAATATAATGTTAAGAACTAAAAATTTATCAAAATATTATGATACTGTTAGAAGTAACTTTTGATTTAATGATTTTGTGGATGAATAGTTGTCACTATTTCCTGTCAAAACATGTTTAGCTTTTCCTTTGACTCGTGGCGCATTTGACGACGTGGTTGGCGCAGTGGTAAAGTAACTGCCTACTGAGCCGACGGTCCCGGGTTCGATCCCCGGTCAGGGCAAATATTTGTGTGATGAACTCATTACTCAATTATTTGTTCTTGGGTCTGGGTGTTATCTATATATGTACTTATTAAATATTATATTTATCGTCGCCTAGTACCCACAACACAAGCCTTAATTGAGCTTACTGTGGGACGTCGATTTGTGTAATAATGTCCTATAATATTTATTTATTATTATTTATTATTTATTATTCGTACGAATCGTGCCTAGAGGCCAGGCCAGTCTCCCCTGAGTATATATTATTATTATGTTCTGTGCTAGGGGCTCGGATGTTGTTTATACGACGTTCGACCCAACTACCCTCACTTTGCTATTAGTCGTTGACTTGCTGCGTTTTGTTATCAACTACCTACATCAATTAGGTAGCTGTGTAGAATCGCAGTACATTCTTATTACATTCAAACTAATATTTAACCCGTCCTCGCGTGTTATTTCTTACAATACTTTATTTTTGTTTTCTTTTGTGTGTTTTCCTTTTTCCTTTTGAGGTCCGTTGTTGTGGTCTATACTCTATTCTAATGTCACACTGACCATAAAACATCTTTAAAAAAAACATGTTTTCTTCAAAGAACGTAATTGTAAAAGCTATCATAATGTTATTTTGATGGTTTTTTATTAGAACTAATCTAGTCTAGTTAACAACTTGAAAAACACGTAATAAAGAGTCTAATAAAGAGTCTAGTTAACAACTTGAAAAACACGTTAATTCTTGATAAAGTTCTAAATTGTATTTTTTTTGTAATTTATTTGTAATTGAGTGCATAAAAAATTGCATTACTTTTAATATATTATGTAATAAGATGAAAAAACTCGTCACTATTTAAGATATTTTGAAATTATTTCAACAATTAAGAAAGAAAGAAAGAAAGAAAGAACGTTGTTTGAACGCGCCGATCTCGGGAACTACTGAACAGGAGCAGAGCAATGCGAGTAAAACCACGGGGCAAAGCTAGTTAAAAATAATGGACAGAGCGCCTGTCCTTGCTTTTCTTTGAGAAATTGAAGATGCTCGTTTTATAGTGTTTAAAACTTCGGGTAAATAATCTCTAAATATACTTTTGCATGCCTCATAAGCGAAGCGTTGAGGTGGGTACTACTGTCACTTCGCGCAAAACATCTGATTTTTCGAACTTAAAATGTCTTTATGTATCATACATTGCACTTGTAAGATAATACATACACACACATATTAAGAAAAAACACTATTTTTAACGTTCATGATATTTTTGATGTCATTTTTGTTATTTAAACTAGTTAAAAAACAGTTTAAAAAAGTTCTGTCTTGGACGTCCGTGTGTCTGTATGTGCGGATCCTTTTTCTTGTTAACACGATAGCGACCGAAATACTTTACTAATCGAGTCTTTTTTTTTCTCTTACGCTTGAGTATGCTCAGGAATAGAACCCTTTCATTTTTCAGGGTCTGATTCGATGTGGTTTAATTGTTATTAAATAAACAAAAATAATAATTAATAAATATTTATTAAAAAAAAATTATGAGGCGTGCACTTTTGGATTTTCCAAATTATTTTTTATTTGCGTATTTTGTTAATTGTGGATTTTGTCTCTTGTTTTCAATTATGCTTTAAAAAATAATGTATTCACGTGATAATTAAAAGTCTGACTCTTTAGTAAATGTGGTAGCTATCAGATAATTAATATACATATAAAAAAAGATTAATTATTATTATTCTAAAATAAAAGTGACGACAATTTAATCTACAAGTAGGTAGTTACTACTTACAATTTATGTCATCAGAGACAGTTCTTGTTTAAATATTGGTTCTTTAAACAAATCTATACTAATACATAATAAAAAGCTGAAGAGTTTGTTTGTTTGTTTGAACGCGCTAATCTCAGGAACTACTAGTCCGATTTGAAAAATTATTTCGGTGTTAGATAGCCCATTTATCGAGGAAGGCTATAGGCTATGATATATCATCACGCTACGACCAACAGGAGTGAAGCTACGGGGGTGAAACCGGGGGGAGCAGCTAGTAAGTTTACCTATATATTATAGAAAAAAATGTTGTGTGGTTTTATGAAAGCACGGTAAAAGTGAAACTGTTCGAACGGTTCCGAACACTGCTTTGTGTAGCGCATGTCGCGTGACGGTCGGCTGCCAAGTAGGTATACCTACTCGGCAGCCGCGATACACGCGACATGCGCTACACAGACCAAAAAGTTTGAGACGATGTAATAAAAGTTTCACTTTAATATCACTTTACTCCCTATATTTGCATAACATTTAGATCGGGCAGAATGGGAAAACATGTAAATAATCAGATATATTTAATTCAAACGTTGTCAACTTATCCAGATGGATGGATTAATATACAATGGAAAAAAAATCATGAGTTTTTCTTAGAAAAAACAGTTTTTCAGTTGTTTTTTTTACTTTATGTATTCAAAACTTAACTTTAACTTCAAATTTGAAATTGATGATATTTTCTCTTGTAACAGCAATTCAATTCAGATACCTAAATATATCGTAATTTTGTTCTTTCGAAATAATAATCGTCACTAGTCATTAACATCATTTAAGTAACTTATTATGGTAACATTCCAACGTTTAATACGAAAATAAAATGAAATTCGATGAGTTCTTAATTATTGTGTAAAAATACATTTCGTTTTAAGCAAATTGTTTTATAATAAGTATTTTATGGCATGAATATATAAGTCTAGCACCCATAATATATAAGGTTTATAACATACTAGCTGCAGTTCGCGGTTTCACCCGCGTGGCTACGATCCTGTCGTAAGAATTTTTCAAATCGGACCAGTAGTTCCTGAGATTATCGCGTACAAACAAACAAAAAGCTCTTCAGCTTTATAATATTAGTATAGATAAGGCCTGTATTAAGTATTTTAAGGGGCAAATGGGCCACCTGATCTTAAGTGGTCAGCACCACCTATAAGCACTAACACTGGTGGTTTTATCAAATATTGCCTTTTCTTAATTCTTATGCTTATTTAAAATATAAAACAGAAATAGAAAATTGTAAAAAAGTAGTATATATTAATTTATACCTATTATCATGGACTAATAAATATATACATATATTAGTCTATGCTATTATACATCGATCATTGTATTATATTACTAACACTATGCACTTGAGAATGCTTATTGATCCATCACAGACAGACGAGATATTTTTTTTTGTATAAGTAGCTATAGATTGTCTAATCTAAAAATGAACGCCCCTCCACTGTGATTACGCTCACATTCAAAGTACGTGTATAGACGCAATACACACAAATTGGTCTGCCTCATTGGTCGTTCAGTCCTCCAGTCCTGTCCATGCCCGAACGACAGGACCAGTTGGCCAACTAGTGCATAAATGACGCGATGCACGACAGAACGGACGTATCATTCCGTACATAGCGCACTCTCCCCGCCATACAATGCTAGGCACCTGAACTGATCGCCCGATTAGTTGACAAATCAGTGCGCGAAAGTCAAAGTTTGCAGTAGAATCGCCGCGCGCACACATATAAAAGTGGTTCAATAATTATTTGTCCTCACACATTGAAACAATTAAGTTTAGTGGAAGGGCGTTCATTTTTAGATTAGACAATCTTCTACTTAGATATACATAATTGGTGTTTGTTATCTTTTAAGACCAAAAAGCGCTTCTAAAAGTCTAGTATAATTTTTAATTGTTTGATTTTGAGTTTGATGTTTATGATTAGGTATTAGTTTGAAATACACAAGCGTGCCTATTAAGTAAGACCATAGTAAGACCAATTTCAATTCGATACATATTATGTTTTCCTTCATAAGTGTAGGTATATTAAATGTAAATATTTTATTTAATTGGAGAAATATGTGTTTCAAAACTCATATTACCTATAATAAATGTCAAATCTACTACTATTTAGATTTGGATGAAATTTGGTACAGAGATAGCTTGAGGAGTGAGAAAGGACGTAGGATAGGTTTCATCCCGAAAATTCCGCTGAAACGGGTACTAGGTATACGGTAGTTCAATAATTAAAGTTAAGGAAAAATTAATGCCTATTTTATAATGTAACTATAAAATCGTGCTAAGTATAATAATTATATTAATTCAGATGGTCCACGTCGAAAGAAATAAAAATTATCTATGTTTACGACTCAATTTGGAACTCATGTTACTACTTTTGTTACAAGACTGAATAGTAATGAAAACAATTGCGTTTTTAGTATTATTGGTAATATTTGTATAGGTACGTAGTATATTATTATTAGTCTGTGGTAGGTATTATTGATTTGTTTCCGTAGGTTGATGATAACATTGCGGTCAAATGCCTGAACAGTTTTTTGAAAAAAAAAAAACATTTATCTTATTGTACTATTATCTACTTTTACTTAGCTTCAACCCGACATTACAGATTATAACATTTTAAATTATTCTTTAAAGAAAACATTCAGAAAACTGCATCTAATTTCATGCAAATCATTATAAAAATATTTACCGATAAACAAAAAAAAGACGTCGTTGTGGACTTGTGGCTATTGACTCTAATTAAAATATATTGATGCACATTAGTTTTCTTAAATACCTTTATTAAACGGACCATCATCATGAAATAACTTCACTATTCACATACTTAGATAAATAAATAATATGTTTATAGATACTCACGAGTAACAGCACATAATATTTGATTGATTTTACTTCGAAATGACAATAACCATTTCATATTCACGACTTCACAACACGACACAATCGTTACGACTAAATAAAACACATTTGTAATTAATGTAATTCTCTTTTTAATTCTGTCATTAATTTATGGTGTTTAAGAGTTTTCGGGGTCTAAAGGATGTTCTAAATGAGTAACCTTTATAAAATATTAATAGTATATTAGTTAAGTGATAAAAAAAAATAATTTGAATTTGACCACGGCTTAATGAATATTTTACTAGATTTCCGCCCACGGCTTCGCCCGCGTTTTCAAAGGAAACCCGCATAGTTCCCGTTCCCGTGGGATGTCCGAGATAAAACCTATCCAAGTTACCCTCTATATGAGTGCTAAATTTCATTGTAATCGGTTCAGTAGTATTTACGTGAAAGAGTAACAAACACACACACATCCTCACAAACTTTCGCATTAAATATAATATTAGTAAGTAATTAGATTTTACAACGTTGTTCAATAAGTATGTATGTTGTTTGGAAACTATCCAGTTATGAAAATATAATGATAAATGAAAAACATTTAAATATAACAAAACACGAATAACTGGATCGTAAAATTACAATTTTATAATATTTATCACTTCTACGTACCTTAGGTACATTTTACTTCTATTTTTCAAATCGGACCGGAATCGGAGTAGTTCCTGAGATTAGCGCGTTCAAACAAACAAAGTCTTCAGCTTTATAATATTACCTATAGTCTAAATAAGTTTTATACTATGTAGTGATGGTAAATAAAACATCCTGTACTCAAAAATATTTATAATGTCACATTAAAACGAGTTTTAGAACGATAAAACGATAGAAAACACCGATTAATTATACTTCTTTTAAAATAAGTCATTATCCTGAGTGAGAAAAAATGTATTTACTTTTGCTAAAACTTATTACAGTTATAGTTAGGAAGTCGATATTTTGTTTTATTTCTAACTAGCTGTGCCCTGCGGTTTTACCCGCAGTGCTCCGTTTCTGTTGGTCTTAGCGAGATGATAATATATAGTAGTAATATAATATATTAAGAGTAGTAATAATGGGCTACCTAACACAGAAATAATTTTTCAAATCGGACCAGTAGTTCCCGAGATTAGCGCGTTCAAACAAACAAACAAACAAACTCTTCAGCTTATTATTATAGATTATTTTATTAATAAAGACATATTACTATAGATTTATATGGATCAAAATCATTCAAGTAATATAAGTAGTTTCGATAATCAAGGCCTACCAGCCTAGATTGCAAAAAAACGAGAATTTTATTAATTGTTGTACATAACAGACCTATAATATATTCTTGTATGACAAGATTTTTTCTAGTTTAAAAAAAAACTAAACTCCTTAGCTAAAACTAGTTGCTCACATCGACTGCCCAGCTAGACATTTTTTATGTGTTTTGCATATTTTGAAACTTATTAATTTTGTTATTCTAATAAATAATAATAACGTTATGTATTTGACTGTATTTGACAAATCTAAGAAAGGAAAAATCTTTTAAAATCGCTTCGTTGAAATAACTAGTGAACCCAAATTTCTTTCATATTATAGATTTATTATACTACTAGCGGTCCGCCCCGGCTTCGCCCGTGGTACATGTTTACGTTTTCTCTACATAAGAACCATCCTCATACTTCAAGGAATATATTAAAAAAAGAATTATCGAAATCGGTTCAGCCGTTCTCGAGTTATGCGCTTACCAACACATTTTGCGATTCATTTTTATATATGTCACGGCTAAAGGTAGGTGAGAACATAAACTTAAGATTAGCCGGCTAAACTTAGGTTTATTTTCGACGAGGTGTTAATGTTAGTTTGTTCTATCTTTAGCCGGCTAAACTTAAGTGTAACCGCAGGCCCGTGGCTAAAAATGTCGGGGTGGGTAGATTTGGTTAGCGCCGGGCCGGTGGAGGGCTTGAGGGGCCCGCACAGTGCCAGAAAACACTCGCCCTGTTCCTTACATGTATTATAGTAACC
>CAJQZN010021884.1:0-33308 GCA_907164685.1 Colias eurytheme
AACCCTTTGTGCGCGAGCCCGACTCGCACTTGGCCGGTTTTTTAAATTTGTAATAGATTGTTATAACGGAAATTAAAACGGGGAAATGTATTTATATCGAAAATTTTAGTCCTATAAGGCAGCATTACAATCGTAATATACGTATACATTATACATATACCTATACATATTATATAACCCGACTTCTCTTAATATAATAAATTGAATATTTAAGCTTTCAATTATGTATTTATTATCGATGATACATACATACTTATAACAGCTTGACACGCTTGGAAGTCGAAATTTTTAATAATAGATATAATCGCCAAAAACTATCGCTCCAAAGAAGAATAGCGCTTCGTTCTATCTAGGTACTTGAATCGATATAGTTAACATTAATCATAATTACTTACTCTTGACCCCAACCATATCGTATTACTGTCAATCAGTCGCAGGCCGGTCAAATCCACAAAACCATAACGAGTTCTCACAAAAGATTCGATTCCTTCATTATCCCTCTCAAGTCCTATTGTACCTTATCGGTTGGACCCTAGTGTATAGCCCGGGCTTGCTACCTCGGATTTCCGCAGTAAGCACTTGATTTAAATATATTTTTCGTATTGCCAATTTAGATTTTGCTCGCTGCTTAAATACGTTAGTGTTAGATGGTTGTGGATTTTATTGCACTATTAAATCGAATACACTCGCGTTGTACTTATTAAATATGTGGAATTGAAAACTGTGTTTAAGTAGGTATAATGATACACGAAAAATATCTTAGTCATTATTTTTATTAGGAAAATGTGCTCTTTTTAATAAAGTCCTCGTCTTCTGGTACATATTTTTTATATTTTTTTTAACATTTAATTTGCGCCAAATTCAACCCATTACACTTAGTTAAACGCAAATACTATAAACATACTAGCAAAGAACATAATAGTAAAACTCAGACACCAGTTCTAGCTCGTTTTCTCCTTGATAACACTAATCCAGGCAACGACGGGCGATCAGATTGTGTGCACTGGATCGCACCGGATTATACCGGTTGCGCCGACCGGTCCTAACCGGTTAATACCAGTCTACGGGCTATGCGATACTAGACTTTTTACGTTTAATTAAATAGTTTGCTGAGGTTCTAGGCTTTTGAAGGGTGGAGTATAGCGATGCGTGCGTGATTAGATAATTGTACTTGAAGCTTTATCGAGTATCTTTGTTCTTTATTTTGAACGTATAACGTGAATAATTTGTACGCCCTGAATTTGGAAAATCTTTTCAACTATCGCTGTTGCTTAGAAGAATATTAATTGCGATAGAATTTAAAGCGTCAGTGAGTCGAATAACTTTGCCAATTATATCATATCGTACCAATTATTTTACAAATGCAATAATGTCTCTGGCTACATTGTTTTGAGAGACTACATGTTTCATGATATTTAAGGTTAACATGAATGCATCTGAATTCCTGTCTGTTGCTGAAGATTGCATCGATAATTTTATTCAATAAAAATAAAAATTCTTCTACTTGCTGACTTGTTCATGTCTTTTCCGCAAAATAACATAACCCGTAGAAAAATTATTCAATTTGCATAATATAATATGTTTATCTTTTATTCGCTAACTTCATTACGAAATAGACAAGTTAATATACAAAAGAAATGAAATGACGAAAGTAAAATTGAATTTCAGAAATCCAATTATCAAATTCTCGATTCCCTTTGATGATAAACGGAATACAGAAAAAGTCTACCCTTTTCGTTAAAGTTAAGGTTTATAGAAATTAAATAAAAAGTACTAGAATAAGGGACGAATAATTTTGGTGTGTAACTAGAGATTTGGGCCCTGACCTTAAATTGAACTTCGTTTTAATTTAGTCTTTTCGTATTACTTAATTTAAATAATAAATCAAAGGAGAGGAGAGATTGAAAGGTCTTTTAGATTCAGCTTAATTGTATGAGCGACACTGATTATACAAAAATTGTAAAATCTGAAATCCTGTCTGAATACTTTTGGCACGGCTTTATAAAAAAGTATAATGAAATATACGGTAAGATTTTGCTATCATTTTATTATTCAGGCAATATTTAATCATTTTTAAGATTCAATTTATATTTGGCATAACATAACAGTATTTATTGACATTTTTTTTTGGAAAAAAGGGCTGCTCGTACCAACCCTAAAGTTTTAATTATCTTCATATTAAATTCCTCACAATCGAGCGAACATGCCGTTAAAATGTAATTTCAAACAATATCACAACCCTAATTGCTTAATATGGTTGTATTATGAAAAATATTATGTACACAGCTTTAAACTACGTTTTCCTATTTAGTTATAGTATGTAATATATTTATGGGTATTTATGGTGGTGTTTCGCTTGTGCTTTAATTATACTATCTAGTAATAACGATATCCAAGTAAATTAAAAATGTTATTTAATAAAACACTGTCATTTAATAAAACATTGTTACGTCAAATTCAGTTAAAAATACAAATTGTTAACTCGTCTTGTTAATGGATCGTTTGTCATGATTTATTCCAAATTTTTTTTTAAACACTTAGTTTAACACATAATATTATATTTCTCTATTTTGTATCATAAATAAACAGTTATTAAGTTTATATTAACCAACGCTTCAACCAGAGGGGTAAAGGAAGGGAGCAAGGGAGCTAATAAATCGGTGATCCTTTGCAAACAATGTTTTTGAGAAGTATTAATAGCTGTCCCACGCCCACGCTCCTCCCACTATTCTTACTCTCTTGATGGATTATAGAGAGATGATATTTGGTTTGGTATGATGATATTTGGATAATAAATACTTTTTTATTGGTTTAAAATCGTGAGATTTGTTCTTGATTTTGTACAAATAGGATTGGTAGATGTGTTATGAATTGTCTATGTACTTAACTTAGCTAAATGTATGTAGGAGTTTTATCGGACACAATTTAACTATAGGTACACACACACTCAACTAAATAAATGGAAATATAATCAAATACTTTAGTTGAATAGAAGCATTTATTTTGATGTTACGTTGAGAAACGGTTCTGTACATAATAATATTATGTTATGTTACTTTTAACACGTTTTTTCAAGTATAATATTATAATAAGAAAAAGTGTCTAGTTAAATGCGAACTTATTCTTACTATCTATTAAATTAACTGTTATTTCCTCACACTGTTACCTAAAAGTATTCTAATGGAGATACAATGATTTATCCAAGTCAAACCCACTGGCAGCTTTTGTTTTGTTTTTCCCAAACCATTAGAGAGAGGACTCGCGGGAGTACCGCATTCATTGTACCGACTTCGACGAAAGAGAATTTGTAGATTATTTTGTTTCTTTATTGGTATAGGTATTTTATGTAACTGTAATTGGGTAGGTGATAAATTTATTATAGTTTTCAAGTTATAAAAAATATTATTTGGTGATTTAATGAAAACTATTTTCACTTGGGGCAATATCGTTTGGAAAAGATTTTTTATCACTATATTATAGGCTTTTTAAGCTATTGCATAGCTTTTATCTCAGACTTTGAGCGCGGCGACCGAATGTAAAAAATCCGTAACGAAAAAACCTAACACCACCCACTCCAACCGGCACAGCGATGCGATGCTATGCAATTATAGCCTTACCACGGCAAACCTCGAGTGCCACATGTATTATTTTTTTTTTATAAAATTTGATATGAATCCGATTCTCTTTTAATATACGTTACGAAACGATTCGTACATAACTATATTATGTTGCGCTTATTAAATGAGAAATGAAACAAAAACAGATCAAAGGGATATAAATAAATTGCTCTTACCAAACTAGGGTGTTCGACACCCTACGGGCATAATCGAGTATTATATTCTTATTGATTTAATGTCATTGATAGTGTATCGCTTGAAGACCCCGGGGACCTTTGCAAACTCTTCCGTTACCCCAATACTTTTTAATGCAAGTGCAAGATATAATTAACCACCTACCTAATAAAAGATTCTATATTATAAACATATCGACAATAGCAAACGAATTTATTTTAATAAAATAAAATAAAAAACTCGAATAAACAACAAGGTGGAAATCAATTAGCATAGTGTAAATATTTTTTGTTGTATCGATTATTGTTGTATCATTGTATCATTATTATACATGACAACAAAAAAACATTTCATACGATACTTTCGTATCCACAAATTTGTCACACTAAACATTATAAAACAACTTAAACAAAACCACTTTATTAAACACAAAAAGGACAAGTGCACGAATATCATGTACACAGGGTAATTCGATAAACAGAGGGTCGAGGGCTTCTAATGTTACCTTAAGGATTTGAGGTGCTTGAGTCTTATGGAATTAATTGTTTTACTTCATGTACTTTGGGAGATATCCTTTTTATATTTGGCAAACAAATTGCTCTTTTACAAAGATGATAGAGCAAATAATTTTATTGAATAGTTGGAAAATGAGAATGAAGATATTGGTTACTATGATATTTTGGCCTATTTAAAATACTGTTTCTTTCAAAATATGTTTAAGCTTTTTTGTATTCGACTAAAGTAAAAAAGTAATATCTAGTATCTACCTTTAGAAAAGGCTTGCGCAAAACGCATTTTATGCAAACATGACGTCTATATTGGAATAATAATTGGTGTGTAATTTCATTTCAAATTAGTTTCGTACAATTTACTTTATCCCACTCAAGTATCAGGTATCAACAACAGGCACATACGCAGCCCATTAATTAGCGAACATGTACCAAATTCTAGGTTAATTTAAATATTTATTTCGCCACATTCGTTAGCATTGCTGTAGCTTGCTTAATTAATCCTGAATTACGTGTGTTCTCCAAACGTACGTTTATCTATGTGGAATTTTTAAGAGTAGTTATTTTCGTTTAATTACCGCGCCCTAAATGAGAGGTTGGTGCCTTGTGGATCGTTTGCCTAAATTAGCGTTCCTCTGGTGCAAGTGATGAGATCCGTCTGGTTGTCATTGAAATTGCAAATTTGGAATTGGATATTCAATGGTAACGAGCTATATATTTCTTTTCGTAGTTATGGTGTTTGCTATGTCAAAAGTATAGTAAAAATTAGGTATTTACTTGAAAAAGGTAAATAAGAGATTTATGTAAGCTTATCTTACAATGCTAAAAGAATCAATCAAAGGCAATGTTAAAAGAGGGCTCAAATCTATTTATGGTTAAATATAATATATCTAATTCTGCTCTAATAAATTTAATACGGACAAGTGGACAATATTTTTCTTATTTCTTCGAATCAGATAAATTGTGTTTTATTAAATGATATAAATAGAAAGACTGTTATTCCAAGAAATAAAACGTTATTTTATTAAATTATACTTACAGTAGGTATTTCATGTACAACAACAGCTAGCACGCTATTCTTATACACTATAGTCTATACTCTATACAAAACCAAGACAATGGCCATACAATTATATAGTTGTACGTTTAAAATACTTAATTATCCGCTTTCTGGTCTAATTGCTAACTGCGTGTTGCGAAGTTGCCCCGCAGTAGTCTGTAATTACTCCATAATGTCCCCGTAATGGCCGACAACAGGTGATCTCTTGTACTTATTTAATTAATCGTGTATTGGGAAACGGTAAATGAAAGACGCACAAAGAGATAAAATATAAGTTTTTTTTATATAAATTGTAATTAAATATAACAAAGGTACTAGTTTTTTTAACATAGGTATGTACGTGAACATCGCTATTTGGGACAATATTCATATTATTGACCTATAACTGCATACTAACAGTTTGCTTTCAAATTCAGCCTTAAAATAACGCTTCAGAATATATGTATAGTTCAAGTATTTCTGTGATCGTTATTGTAAAAGAATCATCTTCAGATTTCTTCTTCTCAAGAAACATTGTATATTTATATCCAGGTGAACCGTAACCTCCATTGTTACTGAATTAAATCGATTGTAGGAAACAATCTTGAACGAATGTTTTTACGACTCCACTATGAATTCACGAGACACCAAATAAATACAAAACACTACCAAGGAACTCTGTCACGGTTGAACAAACCAACAAACATACTGTACCCAGAAGACATCCTTATGTAGTTATATTAATGTTTATTTTCCAACAAGCAGGTACAAACTAACTTTGCTCCTGTTTACACTCGCGGTCAGATAAAAAACGGCCAAATAAAAAGGACCCTTCGTTAGAGAACATTTACATTTTTCTTGTCGTTATTTCATTAAACAAGATGCAGGTTTTTATTCGAGCTTATAAATTTTCTCGCATTAATTTGATTGGAAGTTTCGAGATCAAAGCGATGTTTATGAATTTATTCCTTGTTACCGTTTGAAGTTTATAGATTTAATTAAGTTCTCTGGAGCGTGTCGCGGTGATTCTGCCTTTGTTCGTGAAATGTGATCTATGAATTCAAACGCAAATTATGAAAAACATTGTCAATTTTCAGCGTAGTTAATGATTCAATTTATCAGTGTATAATTTACTTAAGAAATAATGAAAATAAAGAGGGTGCCAACTGAAAAAATAACGACTTTGTATTATGATCTGCCTTCATAAAGCGTAGGCGTAATGTTCAATTTTAAACTCGTTTGGGAGAAGAAGAAATCTAAAAAAATCTTATTAGAGCTATTATTTATAACCAAACATTATTGTGATACTATTCCAACTGTACAATAATGTAATAATTATTTGTCCAAGATTGTGCGAGTCGAATTGATCATCCACCATTACGGTCTAAAGCAGTCTATTACTGATTAATTGAGAAATTCCTCTTGTTAGGAATGCCTTGTTGCATTAATTATATCAATTGTAAACAGCTATGATTAGTTGTTGTGTAAACAGGTGTGGATAACTACGTTTAGACTGGATATATTTATATATATATCATAGTAACTAATAGAAGCGAATAATGAGTAAATATTGAAAGGTACTCATGAAATTTTTAAATTATTGAGAAAATAAAATAAACAGAATTAAATTTGAAATATAATTCATCATTTCATTTCATTCATTTTTTTTTTTTATTTTTTTTTTTTAATTTGGCAGCCAAGAAAAAAAATAACTACAACATTAAAATATATCCTTCATCTAACTGTCACTTATCATAAAAGCCTCTATATTATCATCAAATCCCCAATCTGAATACACTCATATACGAAATCAGTTGTTGGATGCAGATATCGAGCAATAATGTGGAGGCGGCATCGCTGGGCGCGAGCCAAGCTGATATAAATGATCCCTGCTATAAGGAGCAGCGAGGATGCGCGAATGATGGATGTGCCAATATTATTTATGCGACATTTTGTTACATGGTGAAACTGCAAGAGTAGGACTGAAAATAGTAAAATATTAAAACACTTTTTATTTCAATGTCAAGAAACATTAATAATATTAAACAGAGGATAATAATGTCATGTTTGTAGACTATTACTTGTTCTCTGCAATTTTTATGCTATGAAATTATTACAATGTTGTTTTAAAACAAAAAAATTCAAACCAAAAGATAACAGCCATTCAAATAATTTCTACTACTAGGTATAGAAATACGCATCTTTTCGGCTACATGACGAAATCTTATTATAGTTCTAAATAAGTTACACAACGTTTAAAAACTTTTAAACTACCGTTTCCATAGCAACCGCTCTATGTAATCAGTCACCGTTCGCCCCACACCGCCGCTGGTAATCGGATCGGAATAACGTCTCAATATGATACAGAGATAGGGCCAAATATGCTATAATCCTATTATGTCGTCAACTGATGAAGAACAATATATTCCTTATACGTTGGAGGTTTTTAGTCATGATTTGGACCACACGCGAACAATGGTATAGTTTTGGTTGACTGTTGAGTTGATTTTATCGTATGTGAGATCTAAATTTATGTGTTATTGTTTTATTTTAAAGGATAAAACATAAAATAAGTACATACTTACGTTATGTAGAAGAAACATATTATACATATTTGAAATGGTTTAATAAAAAGAAAACCTTGTTACAATAATTATGAAGTTTTGAAATCATTACACAAATCTTTATTTACCCAACTTAATCCGTCCCACTTTATACAATCAGTCATTCTTTCATCATTAGTCACTAAAATTTATTTTGTTAACTTGCCAAATATAATGTAATATGGAAATTGTAAGGGAAGGCACTGCCTTCTGAGATACAGGTAATTACCTAGTTCAGAAGGCAGAGCAATATTGTATTGTTATATTTGAAGTTGCTAATAAATTTTATTTTATTTTATTTTTATTTTTATTTTTTTTTAAAACAATAACATATACAATTAGGTGCATGAATCCATCGATTAAACGGAATTTGATCATTTACATATATTTTCTTTTCAACAGTTTATATATTATTATGTTAAATATTGAACAGCGTATCATTACAGGACCCCTAAATTGCGCAGTGAGGTACTGGCCATCAATCAGCATATAATTGAGGGGCGATTACTGCTATACCATAGTTACAGTTAAAGTTTCATTATCTGTATCACAACATTATAAAGATATTTTTAAACTCTATTGTAGTTTTATTCTTTTTTATTATAACCACGAACAATATTACTGACTTAATTCTGTGAAAATAGGTCTCTTATATTATTTACAGTAGATAGAACGCATAATCGATTTGAAATATTGTTATTATTATCAACAGTATTTTAATGAATCTTATATATAAAAATGAATCGCAAAATGTGTTGGTAAGCGCATAACTCGAGAACGGCTTTGAACCGATTTCGATAATTCTTTTTTTATTATATTCCTTGAAGTACGAGAATGGTTCTTATGTAGAGAAAACGTAAACATGTACCACGGGCGAAGCCGGGGCGGACCGCTAGTTTTTAATAAACTAAACTTGTAACTCAATCTCATCTCTGACGTTTTTGTACATAAAGTTAAAGCATAGTTAGATATTTAATTCAAACTCGACACAATAAAAGCGTGTTAATGCATTGATTTACTGCATCCTGCATCTTCTCAAACATTTATTTATTCAACCAGACTTGTACTAGCGCTTTTTAATCAGTATAGACAGAAAACAACGTGGTACATACCATGCTAATCAACGATGCGTTCTGTTGGCATTCATTTAACGACTAAACGACCATTTAGCGCTACAGGACCTTTTAATTATGCATGATTTAATACTTTGTTATTATCGACGCATTTCATCGGGATGTTTTCAAAATTTAATTTTGTTGTAATTTGTGGTAACTGGTAACCAATACGCGATCAATTATTCCTTGTGCGTTAATGACGATCGTTGGTATTAAAGCCGGTTTAATTTTATAGGCACATTAAAAATTCACTCGTTTGTTAGCGGGCTATGTTACTCGTTTGTAAGTTTATGTTGCACTTGGTATTGAAAATTTTGAAATTCATAAGGAAAATTATCGGTGCTTGTAATATTGACAAAATGTATACATCATTGACTCAGCAGTTATTTATTCGTATATTCATATTAAGTATGTACTATGTATGTTATATTATGTATACTACGATTATTATAATAAAGTACATATGAAATTTTTGGGATAATTTTAAATATATTTTCCTACTACATGGGTGATAACTTTGAGTGAGTTTGGTAACTAACATGACTTTCATTTCAGTCAATGTGTAAAGTGTAACAGAGTATAATCAATTATTTTTAAAATAGCGAATAATAATTCTAGTCTTTGTATTGTATACTTTACCTTTTGTGTATGATAGAAAGAAGATTCCATACATTATCTTAACAAGACGTCATATCCATCTGTATTAATTTACTCGTCAGCCAATGACAAGCGTTTTCATTTTCCATACATTATCTAACAAAAAGCTCTTCATCATCAATCTTAATATCCAGGGTCTGGCTGATCGATTATTGATGTAGGGTTGAGCTCCGATATCCTGCCTTCACGTAAATGCGCTTATGAGAAGCCAAAAATATTTCTAACTTAATGTTTAAAGAGTTCAAAAAGATTAGGCTTAATAGTTAAAAGTTAGAATATTAATACTTACTACCAATTTTGCTTAAAGATGACTACAGTATCCAATCATTAAAAACATTAAAGTAAGCAACAACTAAATTAACATATTAAGTACTTAAATTTAAATAGCTTGAGAAAATTGTATACCTATGTAAAAAACTGCAATGGAGGTTTTAGTCGTGTTTTGTTTTTGTAAATTAATACATTATAATATAATGAGCAAATGGCAAAGTTATAATAAATAGTTAAAAGCTTTTACAAAACTTCACTTAACTGGTATTAATGAAATAAACATTAGTTCATTTTTCTTTATTATTATATATCCTTTGTCTGCTTCTTTTACCCATCGTTAATATGAAAACGTATGACGTCAACATCAAGTTTTATACATACATGTGTGTAAAAGCTATCATTTTCGAATCATTCCAAACATGTGATCTATTACGCTCTTCCAAGAAGCATAACTTCAAACTAAGCGTGTATAACTTGAGAATATCTACCTGCAGCGTATCCTTTGAAGCGTTAGTACAATGAATTATTCAATCATCCTTTGTCCAAGCAGCAATGTATCTTGGTATCACCGTGGGGACCGAGACGTCGATAGTTAGAGCGACCGGGATACGGGGGGACGTCGTCACAAATTTGTCAGTTCTACCGGGGCTAATGTATTCCTAAAGTTTCCTAAAGCCTTATTGGAGTCTCAGAGGAAAAAGGGGAAGTCTAATGGAAACAAGTTTAGAAATTCGACGGCTTGTTGTTTCAAAGGGACTGATTTTTGGAATGATAAGATTGAATTTTTAATATTCAAAGTTGTGACGGGTGACGCATTGGGGTTATGCAGTAGAGATTGTAGGTTGATGTTACCTGACTGCGCTAGAAAATAAAAGCATTTTTCTCGTATGTATGTATTTGAGTAGCCCTGTACATTAGTATTATTACTTATAGTTGTCTATCTTTCCAAATTAACAGGAAAATTCTTTGTATTTTATTCAAGTGAAATAATTATTATTATAATCGAATTGGATCTCTATTTACCAAATTATTTGGGCTTTGTGTTTACAAACCGTAATAGATATTTCATACGCAAATATCAAATATGATATAAAATATGTTTGCTCTATAGTATATGGAAAATATAGGATTATTATTCCCATATAAGCTATCGCGTACCTAATTGCATAAAATTAGAAATACCTTAACTAAATATTCAATTAAATTTTTAAATGAGGAAAAAATTATATTTTTTATTTTAACTTCCTGTTGTTTATTGTACGATAGGGTTGTTATTTAGATTATATTGATATATTAATGAAAGAAGTGATATATTTGAAAGCTTATAAGCAATATCTACATTTAAAAATAATATATTTTTCTTTAATGTTTTCAATCGAAAGAGCCACACAACAGCCTTCATCAAGCACAATAGTAGACTCCAATTAAAACGCATTAAGTGACACTAAGTGCTATTCAAAGAGCAGACAAAATTAGCGTTCTCATTTTTAAAACTAATTACACTGCTTTCAGAATTACAGAGCTTTAAAGTTTAATTAATAAGGGAGCTGACCCCTAGACTGTTTTATCAAGTAACTACTTTTAAATATTTTCTAACTTTTACATCGTTATGGCTAATTTGTATGTTTTGTTTCTGTTTGAACGTAGATTCGTTTGTTTGTGAAATCATTATTGCGTTTTTGTTTGTTTTTCATGTTGAATTTGATAGATATTATGACTATTAATAGGTAATGTTTATTAACTGAAGAAAAGGAGATAAATAAAATGATGATTAAAGTAATGTCCTCTTTTCCATGAACAGATAATTTTAGAGATAATAATATAATTACTTACACATGTATCTATAAGGATTTGAATTTACAATCTCCTGTGATACAAAGATTACCTATAGCTGCGCTACCATACCGACAAAATGACATCATATACGGATATTATACGGTGTGTTTGGAATACAAACTTTAAAAAAATATTGCATCATCTAATTACTTATTACATTACATAAACACTAATTGTTCAATGTATCAAAATACTTTACATCGACACGACTACTATGCAGTAATCTCTGCTCGGATTAGCCTTCCAGTTTCCCTACATCTTACTCAAGCAATAAATTAACCTTCAATGAACCTTTATCCGGTTTGTACCGGTTCACGGTCCGCTGGAATCCTGTTCGAACCGGTCTGAACCGGACAGAACACGACTCGGCTTTTACCCGGCTATCCGTTAGTGATGTAACGAACTTTCCGTACAGTCATTCTTGTGTTTAATGATTTGTTGATTTGTTCGCCAATATACGTCGGTTGAAGTAATATGGGTTTAGTTGAGAATGACTCGGATATTCATTAACAGTTTAAATGGAGCTTTACTTCTCTTATTTTAGATAATGAATGTTTGTTTTGAGCTACATAAAAGGGATTCCATAAAATCGTTTCATTTGTATTTTATACATAACATAAACTTTATGTTAGTGTAAAAATTTCAATAAAATTAAATAACATCTTAATAAGCAATAGGCAAGTTAAATTGTTCTTCTAATGTATATCTGTATAAGCGTCATTTTACTGACACTCCCAAAAGCAAAAGAAATTTTCATTTCTTGTAGCTTTTCGTAGCGAGTTCTTTTTAACAAAATTCTCTCTTCGATACGTACCTATTTTTTTTCTCTAAACATAAAATATATACCCTACATAATATACAATAAATAATCTACACTACACGTGCCTATAAAACCTGCTATATATTTGTATTTACGTGATCTCGTAGCTCGTTGGCCCGGTTCCCAGCTCAGCCTAATTGAAGCCTGAAATCTATGTGTTGGAGAGCTCTTAATTATCGGAGGTTTGAAAGACTCACGTCGACTTTCTTTGTGAGAATAACTTGCTAATTACAAGGAGGACGACACAGATTTTGTAACACGAATCTTCAATTGGAAATAGAGGTGCTTAAAAATTGTAGAGTACATTAATTTCAATAGAAATGATGATTAATTGTTGTTCTAGCTTTAGAGAAATGTTTCGTTTGTCTTTTCATAGTAAATAACTTGCTCAACAACAGTCTATAATGAATTTGAGCAAATTCCAGTAGGAATTAAACCAATGTTAGAAAGGTTAGATGTTCCTTTGTCTTTCTGATAGAATGACGATGCTAAATTGTACAATACTTCTGATCTACGTTAGATCTGGTTTAGTTGGCTTATGTATAAAGTAGCTCTACATTTACCTTTCTACTTTACCTAAAATAACAAACATTTGTGCATGTCCTATTTATGTCAGTTACTAGATAATAAATAATTAAATGAGAGTAACTTTCTAAGTCCGTTTCAAATATAATTCTACAAAACTTCATGTTATCGAATATAAACATCGATTTAATTCACATATTATTAAAAGGTAGACTAAAAATAGCTAAACATTTTAATGATTTTTTAAATTCAAAATAAAAACTGTACCTACAAACAGAAAAATGATTATTTGTCAGGTAAAACATTTTTTTTACAATCTAGGTATTAAATACAACGATGAATTTAAATGCAATGATAAAATGAAAAGTACCAACATAAATAATAACTAACCAATTATTTCTTGTTGCAGACTGCCTTCACCTTCAACTCTACCGGGACCCGAAAGACAGATACAAAAAGGGACAAACCAAAGCGTCCCTCTCCCTCCAGCACTACCTCGGTTTCGAATCTGGCTTCACACTAGATAAAGAATCTAACACCATCGCAATAATATGCCAAGACGTTATTGTAGTCCTTGCGTTTGAGACGAGAGAGCGTCTTATCGCTTGGCAAGTGAAGGTCGGGAGTCTGCTTGGGTCCTCGAAGCAGTTCCTCGTGATGGTCGGTAACGCGGGGTCGAGGAAGCTACCAGCGGGCCCGGCGAGACTACACCTGCAAGGGAAGCGATTCACACTAACTAGCGGGGTGCCTCCTAGAGTACTCGGACTATGGGAACTTGCACATTTAAGGTAAGTATAATTATAATGGTGGATTATTTAATAATTGTTTTTTAGTTGATATGATTTTCTTACCTTACATACCTGCGTATGGGAATCGAGAGTTAATGAAGGTTCATCTTATTTATCGGCTTTAAATGAGCTACTAAATATAATGAAAAAATCACTGTGTACACACATTTTTAAATTAGAAGGCTATAAATTATCGAGAGAAATATCGAATATCAGTAAAACTTTTCATACGTGCCCTATTTCGTCACATAGTAGCAGTAAAAATTTAATTATTTCACACACAGAACACTGCTTGTAAAAGAACATTCATTAATATGATAATAAACATAATAGATACTGATATTACTAATAAATAAAATAAATTTTGCCAATAAACATTAAATTCAAGTTAACAAGGTCACAACCCAATCGTTTGTCACTCCCCATTACAGTCGCTTTAATGAAATTTATCATTAATTTGCCCGCCATTAATTATTATTGATGATGTAAAAACAAGCGCTGTGTTTGTTTTAAAATTTATATAGAATTTAACAAAATTCGTTTTAAAAACAAATCTAATTAAATGTGTAGGTACCTATAGGCAGATGAATATCAATTACCTTCCAATAATATAATTATAATTGATATTGAAAAATACAATTATTAGGTGAATGAAGCGTGCATTGTGAACTATGACGTATAAAACAAAAATAAAAATATTATTAATAACATTGAGGTATTATTGCGTATTACACGTCAATCAATGATAAATAATTGAAAATAAATATTAAAGTAAATATTCCAACACAGCACACAATCAATCAATCAATCAGCATCTTATCTCAAATTAAGCCAAGTTTATTATACCTAAACAAGCCAACTACTTATCCCATGTTATGATACTTTTAATACAGGTACATAACCAATAACCATGCTATATTCTTAGCTAGGTATAAATTCCTATGTGGGTTGGATACCTATCATGTTACAAGGATGCTGTTGTGTAGGACCACCATCGGGATAAACATAACAATAAAGCATTACTTTAAAAACTGACATATACGAAATAATAAAACGCGATCATTCCGCGGTGGACCATAAACATCTGCTTTATGTAGTCCGTCTAGCCGAGTTAATGGTGTCGACATCCGCTGCCGCCATTTTGTGCGCGCCACGGAGACGCCATCTTGCCGCGCTTCCGTGTCTTGCCAGAATATGTATATTTTTAACTTAGAAACACAATAAATATGAGTTTCGACTGTTTGGAATAAAGTATTTGATGGTTTATCACGATATGTTGGTCTATGATTTAAAATATGTGCTTGTACCTATTTGTTATTTAGAATGTTTTGAACGCGTATGATAAAATATATTAGTCGTAAATGACTCTATGATGTTTTTGAAGTCATAGATATGTTGCACATATGCCTGATAATAGCAATACAGTACGAAAGTTTGGTTGCTGATACGGTACAAAAGTCCATTGCCTTACTCGGATAAGTGAGCGAGCGAGATGTAATCTGCATTAATAATTACTGTAAATGCGAATTACATAAATGAATACACAGACAACTCAGTGCCTAATACATACATTAATAACGTTACATAAAATAAAAGGATCCTTAAATTATTTTCATAAAACTCCCATTATAAAACCATCACGATATTAACATTAAATTCCACTCACAAACAAGAATCACACGCCACATTTCTAAATAATTAAACACCAAAACTATCGCAAGCTAATACGAAAATCATGAAGCAAGTAACGAACTGGGAATTTCTCTAAAACTGTCACATTGTGTACGTAAACGGTGCACTCGACCAAACCTTTTATGTTCGGCGACGCCCATTAGAAAGGAACCTCGTATGAGTTGGTATGAGTTAGTAACCGCAGCTCCCAGTTCTGCTTTATTCAGTAACTCTGCAATTTTCAGCTTAAAACATATAAAGTTGGCTTATAATGGCTGCCACCACAAAGGGAAGTTTTATGCATTACTTAAGTATCTATTTGGAATCTTTTGCGTTGTAATTACGTTGGGGATGCGAATTTTAATTTTTAATGATGCGGGATGATTCAGGGGAGTGTATTCGAATTTGTACAACATGTTGGATTGGGCTATAAATTATTACCTAATAGCTATTTAGAATATTTATATCGTCGTGTCGGTTTATTCTCATTCTACGAGTTTTTTGTCACTTATTAGATCTCATCAGCGTCAGTTTGTGGGGTCAAAATAAAGTTTTTAATGCGTAAAATTAAAATACTGCATATTTTAACCGACTTCATCATCTTAGATACTATTTTGAAGAGATTAAAATATATTTTTAAATAATTTAGAACCCGGATAAAATTCTAACTGTATTATAATATATCTACGCAAGAAATATACTTACATACAAGTGATTGAAAGAGAGGACAATTAAAAATCACACTTAAGGAAATGTAAATACGTCATGATTTCCTCAATCCAATCAGATTTCCGTTCCAGTGGTCTTCGAGAGTGATCGAATGTGTAGGAGCACCCTTGACTCTACACAGACTCTTATGCATTGCCTTTTTGCCTTCATTTCCTGTGAACTTTGCTCGTTCATGTTGTTCATGTTCAAGATTGAAAGCCGAAATTCCGATTATTGTTTAGTTTTCATTTACATTTCAAACTAGCTTCTGCCTGTGACCGAGTAGCGGGTAAAAAATAGCCAACTCATTTTCAAATGGAGCCTATATTTTAAAATCTCTAGAAATAAAATCGGTGAAAACTAGTAGTTTTACTTGATGAGTTGACATGATGAGCCGGGTGGCTGGCAAGTAAAAAGTGTACAAATTGGCCTCTGTTTCTGTTATATATAAATCTTATCTCAAATTTCTTGATTTTAAGCCACTTAATTTTTATAATCAGTATTTTTGTAATTTCGCAGGCGTTACGGAGTCGTCGAGGGGCGATTTTGTTTCGAAGGCGGCTCGCATTGTGGCAAAGGCGAAGGCCTACACATGCTGATATCAGACCAGGCTCAAGACATATCGGATGCCTTCGATCAGGCAGCGCACGGGAGCCTACCCACGGCTCGGTCAACACGTGGTAGTTCGGGTATTTTTTTTTTTCAATTATAAATTAATTGTAATGTATAAAGTAGACGAGCTACTTAAAAATTAGTGTTATTAAAAATTGAATTAATAATTTTGTTAGTAATATGTTAGTTTTTAACTTTTGATTAAAGTAATATAGTTAATTACCGAGCTAATGTTTGTAAAAAAAATATGCAAATTATATATATTTTTTAAATTGTTAATATAGTATTCATTCGTCTTTTCGCAGGTCATGAAAGAAACAAATCGCGGCCAAATACACGCATGTCAGATCTAAATACTCAAACGTTTGACCAATCGATGCCTGATTCAGCGAGTGCGCTTTACGAAGAAAACTATTTCGGCGAAGATTGCGGTGAAAGTTCCTCCTTTTGGCCCTCTGATGAACCGAGAGGGTTCGAACAAGACTACAGACCAGACTTGGATCATCCCAAAGCTCCCTGGGAAGGAGCCGATCACGTAACTTTAGAGCGTTGTAGCAATTGTCAATCAAAACTCGGCGCAATTTCTCGATCATCAACCGTTGCTTTGACGCCAGGCACAAGCTTCAATCCAGAGTGGACTATGGAAGCTGTACCAGAAAGTCATTCAGATAATTCTTCGAATAGCGCTGAACATTTGACACCGAGAGCTATAAAGAAAAACCTTAACACATGCACATGTCAAGATCGACCTCCAGATAGACCACCCAAACCATCTCAATTTGACCAGAGGAAGCCGCCTGCCCCTCTTCCGCAGCAGTCATGTAGCTGTACAAAAAACGACGAAGTTCCTGTTCCAGTACATAATCCTAAGGTTGGACCTTATGAAAACTATGATGTTCCTAAAACATTGCATGCAGAGGTAAGTTGCCACTTAAATAATTAAAATATTCGGTTAAAAAGATGTTAGCGGAGATTTCATGTTTAATACTTTTAATTCTCTAATGAATTGTGTCACTTGTATTTAGTTTTTATTAATTATTTTTTTTATAAATTTTCATAAATAAATTTGAATGTAGGAAAATAATATATTTGGAGCAATTTTACGTTAATGGTCATCGGTCAGTATTTAATTAGGGCATCCAAACGAATGTCCTCGCTTTGCCAGATATTATTGATTTTTATCAACTAGCTGTCCCATTTGCTCAGTCATGCAGAGTTATACTATATTTCTATGAAATTCGAACTGCGCTTTCAGCTTACTGCTATTTTCTTATTTGATATACATTAACCACATTTTGAACGTAAAATATAAGTTAACCATTTACGTGGAATTTTTTTCTAGATCGATAATGCAGAGCACTATGATACGCCAAAGAAAATAAAACAAGCTATAGTTGATGATCTTTTTCAAGTTACCAATACTTCTATACCTGGTTCACTAGTACTAAAGAAACAATGCGGTTGTATTCTCAAATTTGGATCAAAGAAGAAAACAGTTGTAGTTGAATGTGATGATAGCCTACGACCTGTCGAGTGCCCTTGCCAAAAAGTAACTAATTGGGCAAATAATTTGATTGGTCTTCCGTATTGCAAACGTAGCTCAAGTGGTGAAAAAGTAAATACTGACGTATCGATTCTGAACCCTGAAGATGAAAATGCTCTATACGCCACCGTAGATATTACGAGAAAAACTAATCGTCAAAGTACATCCACCGATAAGGACTCTAGTCAGGGCTCCTCCGAAGCGGGTTTTACTAATTATCAAAATATGGAAATGTCAGATGACAAGGAATATGATGGACCGTATGGGAATTATGAAAACTTAGAATTTGCACTGTCATTGGAATATTACGAAAATGCGAAAGATTTATTGAAAAAAGCTGGTGTTACTCAAAGCGAATTAAATGCACTTAGTGCAAATATAAATATGGCATCTCAAACTCTGCCCAAGAAACAAAAGCTATGCACTAAATGTAGTCATTGCCAATCTTCAAAAGACCGGCCACATAACTCACAAGGCCAATGCGATGAATATCTTCTTATGGAACCCCCGAAAGATGCTAAGATTGAGTATAAAAATCGTACAATGGGAGCAAACCTTGGATATACCCCAATGGTACCGAATCCAAATTGGTCGCAAAGTCTCAAACATCCTTTACAAAAATTATATCGAATAGATATTGAAAAATCTCAGAGCATACCAACACTAAATGGTAATTCATCGGTACACCGTGATATGGACGTCTCAAATAATGTTAATAGAGAATCTCTACAAAAACGATCAAGTTCTGTAGATTCAGCTCCACTTCTCGAAGATTTGAAAGAGTTTGATAGTAGTATTGGCAGCCATATGACATCATCTTCGTTAGAAACTTTGAGAAACTTAGCTGAAGAAAATAGATTAAAGTCCCCTTGTGAGAACGATAGTGAGTGCTATGACTGCTGCAAGTCATCTGGATCTGAAAATAAAACGTCTGACGATAGTTGTACAAAAGACATGCCTCATTTACGAAATAAGCACATGGATAATGCGCAAATCAAACGATCTTCAAGCGTTCCTTGTAAAGGCGGTAACAGAGACTCATCTAGCTCCAATGATTCTGGAGTTTCAAGCTGTTCTATGAAACATGCTGGCGATTTCCAAGAGTTTGAGATGCCGCTCACGTCTGGCCAATCGAGGTATCATTATATGATGCAGAAGAGATTACGGGGAAGTCTTTCCGGTTGCGTACACTCTTCATTACCGAGAAAATCAAAGTCATCGGATCCCTTGCGAGACATGTCTATGCAAATTCACAAAGCTAACATTCGAGCAAAGTC
Source organism: Colias eurytheme (assembly GCA_907164685.1). Taxonomy (NCBI): domain Eukaryota; kingdom Metazoa; phylum Arthropoda; class Insecta; order Lepidoptera; family Pieridae; genus Colias; species Colias eurytheme. Next base: position 19,765 of record CAJQZN010021884.1, read on the forward strand.
ATCGTCCGCGGAAGCAGAAGTACCAGTGCTTCCTCCCAAACAGATAAAAGGTATTTTTTTCAATTTATATCAATTCACATTACATTCATTCAAATACTGTATTTTAACGTAACGTAATTAAGACTTGCAATTTTTTATTGAACTAGCGGTCCGCCCCGGCTTCGCCCGTGGTCCATGTTTACGTTTTCTCTACATAATAACCATCCTCGTACTTCAAGGAATATAATAAAAAAAGAATTATCGAAATCGGTTCAGCCGTTCTCGAGTTATGCGCTTATCAACACATTTTGCGATTCATTTTTATATATAAGAAGATAAATAATAATATAATATACATAGTTTGATAATAAATTTTGTGTTCAAGCAATAATGTTTAAGTTTAAATAAAATACCATATATCCAAAATATTATGTCAAGTTCTTATTTTAGGTGTTATGGACACACACAGCACATCCAGTGGTACATCAGACATGTCGGATTATATAGAAACTCTATCGCTTACCTCATCTCAATCCTCATCCGATACGTCAGGAGTAAGGTAAATAAACTTTAAACTATGTTTCCTGTATTTAATTTCAATTCATTAACTATATATCTCACAATAAATGAATAAAATAATATCATTGTTCTCAGTTAACAGAGCATAATAGTGATGTTTCCAAGTTTATTCAAAGAAAATATCAATATTATTATAATTATTAAATTTCTACTTATAAATTACACCTGTACAATGCCTTGTTTTTGAAGCATAAGAGTATTGTTTCGATACAAATCATTTTCCTGTTATACTAAGCTGTATTATTTATGTCACAGGATAAATCGACAGCCAACCAGCACGTTGCGTCCACGCTCAGGCAAAGAATATCATAACTTAGATCCTATTATAACCTCTATGTACAAGAATGGTAAAGACCTTGCCAATTATACTAACCTGTCCTAAATATTATATAACCCGAGAATAAATAGTTTATATATTATAATATTGTAGGATACCAATGAGAGACTGTATATAACCAAGGGTTCTTTTTAGATACCTTAATCATTTTACCGACGTGTTTTGTATTTTTATAAACTCGGCTAATTTGTTGTTTTACATTTTCTCAGTTGTGTTTTTGAATGTTAGTACATTGTTATAGAATAAGATTTTATACGTTTTACTCAATATTATCACTTTTTATTAATATTAGCTTTAGCAGTGGACTCTAGGCTTTATTTTGGATGTTTATTTGCGATTTTGTTATTTATTATGAGACTGGGCTCAATGCGAATTTCAAATGATTTTCAAACTCTTTTTGTATTGTTAAGTTATAAGCATTGTTTCTAAAGCTTCCAATAATATTATTTGTAAACGGCATTTATTTAGTGATTAAATTCTCTCTAGTCAAGGAATTTTAGATTTTTTATTTATATTACAAAAGACTGAATAATAAGCTCTTTTTAGTTTCATATTTATCTCAAAATCTAGTCAACAATTTGTTTCATTTTTATATAACAATAGTAATCTTTTGATACATTTATAATGTGAAACAAACAAAATGTAAGGTAATTGTATAATATTGTACAAAGTTTGGTGAATATTCAAACAACGATTGCTAAAAATTATAGATCGTAATTGTTTTGACTATTGTATTTGATTCCACATCCCATCCAGAAAGATAGAAATTTAACATTTACATTTTATTCTTGGAGTTCCCCAAGGTTCATGTTTTGGACATGTTTTCTATCTATTATTCATTGACGAATAAAATAATATGAAATGTGGTGTCATATTCACTAGTCATAGGTTGAAGTCGTATTATATTAATATTGAAGAAAAATATATTATATAGAATCTATTTAATCCTATTAGTAACGCTTGATCATAATATTACAGACTTTTTGTTCAATATACTATTGTTTACATTATGTTTAAGTAACTTATTATCAGTATGCTTTATTATGGATTGATAAAATTATGTATTCGTCAGTGAATTGCATATAATTTTTGTATTAACCTTTGATAATTTGATAAACAACACAAATGTATATTTAAAAATTTCTCACTCAAAATTTGTATCAATTGGATTCGGTCTAAATTAATGGAAATCATATATTTTACTCATTGTTACAAACATATCTGTAGTTACATCGCTAGCATTACCAATCCCATACCGACTATCACTTCAAGTTAGTATGTATCTGCATATGCATAAATAAACGTATAGTTATTTGTACATTTTTGTTTCATTTCAAACTTTTCTACCTTCCTAACATTACCATTATATATTATCTCGTCAGTACAGTTAGGGGCTAATAACTAGAGTACCTACTGAGTTCAATAGATGGTGGACATCGATAAAATTAAGTTTCATAGGGCTTCTCATTACCTACATGACTCTGATAAAATATTTCCTTGTGAAACTTACGAATATATTACCTGGTATGTCTTTCGTATAAATACCAAGAAATGTCGAGCATGTTTACATTTTTTAATGCTTCTCTAATCGGTTAAGTTGAAACCAAAAAATCAAAGAGATTTTAAATTTTAAATAATTCATCGCATATTTAAATTGTATTCTCAAGCACTTATTACATTGGTATAACGTTTTGATTTTAACCGACATCCAGGAAAAATTTAATCTTGCTCTTTTATACCAAATCTAACACCATAAACCGAATTATGTTAATGCTAATTCAATTAGGATGAATTGCAAAGTACCATACGTATTTCAGTCAACCGTGTTCAAAGGTTGCATGTGTGTGTGTGTGCATATTATATTACACTCACACTAATGAGCGGCAGAATAACTAATGAGAACAGAATTGCATAACGTGTGTAATTTAAATATTAAAACTTTAAATGAAATAGAATTATGAAACAGTAAGTGTATTTTGAAATACGGAAAACAAACAATTCGCGGTTTCTAGTCTCATTTAAATTTTATAATTATAAATGCGAAGATAAAAGTTGAGAAAATGCTATTAGGTGATTAAGTATTATAGGGATTTGCTAATATTAAACAGTCTGAACGCTACATTTAGTTATTACATTAGAAAATTATTGCTAAATACAAATATAAAATTTAGTGTCTTTTATCTTCCATACATCAACATTTGAAGCCAAATCAATGATGCTATTTGATGAAAATAATATACTTTTTGTCAAAAATGACTAAAAAAGAGATATTTTTAATGTGCGAAGGGATTTGAAAATATAATAGAGAACACTATAAACAATGTGAGAAAATATGCAACAAAGTTTTGTATATTTCATATAATCTCCGACAAAATTATACCAACATGATTCTCTACACTGTATAAAATATTTAACAATAAACTAAATCGCAGTCAAGCGGAATATATTCCTTAATCTCTATAACTCAAAAGTTCATTATAATAAAACAAAAGATCCCAATTAAGTATGCAAATGCTCATATTACGGAAGCTTTAAAATACAAGAGAAACTAGAATTAATATGCGCCGCATGCACGTTCGCATATATTAAGCGATATGTCAAGATATTGCAAACCTGGGGGTTACTATGATGGCTTTTAGCAGTATCATTTCCAACGTAGGAAAGTGACGGCGCTAGACGACCTATATAGCGCTGTCTTTCTTCCACACTGGAAATACTACTGCTTCAAGACATCATGGTAGGGGGGCTGGTTCTAGATAGAGCCAATATACTGCATTCTGAATCTTACAATTGATTTCCTAATAATACCCAAGAGACCTTTTTACGAGACTTGCAGCGAATGCCAGAAATGGGACCTTCATTTTCGTCGCTTTGTCATGTTCGCAATTTCACTTTAAAGTTATTGGTTTAAATAATTTGTGGAAACGATGTAACTCTAAATGTTATAGAGGAATTATATAGACTGCAATTACGTAATTGGAGCTTTATTTACACAACTACATATATAAAACAAACAAACAAACAAGAGAACAATGTTCGTTGTACGTACACACTACACTCTCAAGTACACAACTTTACTACTGAAGGTATTGAACACTCCAATTAGTCAAATTTTGGTGTTGTTTTCTATAATAATTGCACTCTTACATTTGAGAAAAAACAAAAACAAATAAATAATAAATATCTGGCTCTATTATTTTAAAATTAAATTAAAAATATGTCTACTGTAAAACCTGACCTTATATCACCACATCCTTACTTTTGCCCATCGAATTGTCGATCCTTACAAACACATTCACACGGAATTCAGATCATAAATCGGCAAATATTTGCATGGCTTATTTAAAACAAATCAGTACGAGGGTTCAGAGCTCAGAGCTGTAACAAAATGATTTGTCAAGTTGTACACAAAGGCAGTGGATACCTGTGACAGGCCCCAGGAGATTTAATACAATCAATAAATTGCAAGCGTAGGTTAGATAGTGTCTAAGCGTTGTGCACGAGAATATAGATCCCTTGTGTGGAACTGGTTTGATTGAAATATCACACCCTTGGACGTGGTTATTAGTGTGATAGATATATTAACATTTCATAAAGCTGGGAGCTGTGTATTTAATAAAATTAACTATTTTATACAGTGGTAAATGTGAGAGACTTACAGGTGAAGTTGCCAAGTTCGATCTCGGGTAAGAGCAAATTAATGAGATACATTAGTTCGTTTGAAAGAGCAAAAGAGGAAATAAAATCTTAATTTATGAAAAATATATGAGCATGTTTAGGATAATCTGCGTTTTATTTCCCACCCTCATGCCTATAAACAAACTCAAAAAAGATAAAAAGATAAAAAGCCAGACTAAAGTGCGTAACACACTCTCAAAAAATTCAAACATAATTTAAAAGTATATCTTGAAGAGATTACGAGAGGCTAAGCTAAGGTATGCTTCATATTTATTTTGATTTACATTACATATTCCACAATGTACTCGACCTAGTTCAGTGTTATATTATGGCGAAAATATTAAAATTTTTAATAAGAGAGCCGGCGGGAATTTGCATAACTTTAACATTACAATTCCTTGCTCTGCTTTGTTCGCAAGCAATATCATAATTGTTCTAGTTTTAGTGTTTTCCGCTTATTTATGTGGAATTTTTTAGTAATGAAGTGCGTTTATAGGGTTTTTAATTCTAACATGTCAGCGTTCAAATAGTTCTCTTACATAAATTTATATTTTTCACAGACATTCATTTCATGTTATTTTGAAATTGAAATAGTAAGTTATAACACTAATCCTTATACATACGGAAATAATAATATCAATATTTAACAAAAAAACCCAGTAGGTATATCCAAGACCATCATCATCATTTGTACGATTCTGTAAGTAAGCTGCTAATATATTCGTTTTTGTATCGAAATAAATGCCAGCCCAATAAACTAAATGTAACTTTATTCCCAAAGAAACAATTGCCAAAATAAAAGCTACCTCTACCAGAATTTTCAATCTCCAATAAATCATATACATTAATATAGATTATATCTACAATATCCATTCCCAAATCCTCCATAATCGTATATATGTAGGGCAAGATGAGGGTCCTAGTCTTAGCACACAGTAATTAACACATACAATGCATTACGCTCGGTTACTGCTAAGCGTCGCCACCACACTGCTTATATGTATATGGCCTAACGGAAAGCAAACATGATTGTGCGATATATTAGCATCTAGATTGTATAAAAATATTGCCAATATATGTATGTATGTATATGTATGTATGTATGTTATCGAGAATATCCGAAATGCAGTATATGTTAAAATTATTTGGCGTTCGTTAACATTCACACAAATAATTGTAATTCACTCAATCTGTGATTTACTGTATCTCCTCTGTGTAGCTTAATGGATGAGATACGAATACAATATTATAGAATGCGTGGTGGCATTTCTTAATTGCCACATTGCGATGTGAGCGGTTTCATTAGAGCCACAACACGAAGTTCGCGATGTATATCTTTCATTCTGACCTCAGCGCTCGTTTTTCGATCAATCAATATTTTCGGGGTTTGAGCAACACGTATACGTGAACTACCTAAGATAATTTACGTAGTGTTAATTTCAAAATCATATCAAGTTGAAGGGAATTAAAAGTAGAAAACATGCAATTTACAAATATTCACAGTCCACTTGTTTCTTTCAATAGTTCGTCACTTGTCTCAACAAATTGCATGCACCGATGACTTGTTAATTGAAACGAATTGCTGAGTGTCTCACTAACTCGAGTGAGATCCAATCTGAGTGGGTCGCAATTAGCTGGGCGGGTCATTAGCGACGTTTTAATTTAACGTTCAGTGGACCGGTAATGGCTTCCAATTGACTTCTTTTAGATTGAAATTCGAAGAAACGATTCTTCTTGTATTGGGTATTGGTGAGATTTATTAGTCTGTACTAGTTCCCCGCCGTGGCTCCGCCTGATAAACCACCATAAAGTACTTCACATGAAAATATTGATTTGCATATTTGCATATAGGATAAGAAAAGCGATATTACACATAATATAATTTCTGTTTTTTACTGTTACACACATTGAATCTATTTATTCACTTGATATAAATATCATAAATCATGCTATGTAATAATAAAATTAAAGTTGCAATTAATTCATCAATAAGGACAAATAAAAGCAAATAATAGATGTGTAATAATTTAAGGAACGACAAAAATACTTTATATTTTATGTCACACAAATTGTACCCTAAAATTGGTCACAAAATACATTGTTTATTTTTTAATCCCAACGCATTGTGCGAAGCAATCACGTCTCTCCCAATCTCACAATACCGAACACATTTTATTTTGCTCCTAGAGCCAGACGCTAAATTAGAGACAGTCAAATCTACGGAATGACGACGCGTGAGGGTTCAGATAATTACAAATCGCCGATGCGAGAACGGACCGGCCAAATAGTCTCCCCATTATTCAAAGGCAAAGTCAACGTTTTAGATTAAAAACGATTTTATTCCCAAAGCAACAAGTAGCTCGAGGTGGCAATCAGCAATTCAAAACTGGACAGCCTTCCCCTTACCCTAATTTACCTTTACTTATATAATTTGCTCACATTGCTGGGTCTGCATGAGATGAGCTTATTATATTAGTTGAAAAGCAGAAATGGAAGGAAGCAGAGCGATATTGTCGCGGGGTGTGAAGGACCTGTGGTACATTAAAATTCATTTTTGGCGAATGTCACATTATACAGCTATACGTTATTCGTTTGTCCCCGGGGCCGGTGGACGTTTTGCGTGCAACCAAAGAAATGGGTTTCGAGATATGAGTAATATTTTATGGGATTGTCTCCGTATCTCAATATGGGGGATTATTACATGTTAAGTATGTAAGGCGTCATGATATTGCGATATAATAGCATTACGTTTTGAATTAAATTTAAACTTCATGTGCGGCTGAAGGAATATAATGATTTTCGTTTGTGAATTGTCGGGCGTAAAGTGTCGTGTGTGAAGTGTCGTATGTAAAGTGTAGGTGACACTTTACACTCGACACTTCAAGGCGACACTTTACATCCGACGCTTCACACACGACTGCAGGTCAATCAAAATACTAGAAGGCAATAAAAAAAGTTGATAATTTCGCAATCCCTGATTTCATTGCCCAAAGAAAAATAATTTGCACGATAATTAGCCGTCCACATTATAATTTCAATTCGCCACGATCGCTCATTTGCATAATTAATGCCTCGCTTAAAAATCATTTGTGAGGTTTAACGGTTTATCTTGGATTTTCGGGAGATGATCAAAATATTTTACCGTATTTTCTTTTTATATTATGTTTGTTTTAAATTCAGTGTGGTTGCGAACGGTACCTTAAACCCTCGATTTTGGTTTGTCCCTAGGGCCTTGGGGGTATAACGTCGTATGGACATTGAATATTTAAATATGCAGGATAAACAGGTAAGTCCTGTGTGAGTTAGCTTAAGGTACGAGAGTTACAAATTTCCAAATAAAAAGGCAAAAGTTTTTTCTACTTAGAGGTACATAAATTTATTATAACTTCAGATATATCCCACATAAACGCGGGTCTTAAGTGTACAGTATGCGAAAATATATTTTGTAATATTTATAAGTTTGTACATAATATTACTTACTCGTATTAGATACGTCGATATGCTCTATTTAACAAAGAGAACGGATTTTAATGATTTTTGGAACAAAAGATGTAACTTTCACGTGAAATAGCATTTTTTATTGAACCGTAAATAATACTTATTTATACAAAACAGTTATAACTTAACATTAAATTATGATATATTACTTACGCGTTTACGAACTTTATTTTACACCCTCTGTCAATATTGCAAATTGCGACTACCACTGATATATCGATTCGTTCGTTTTAGAGGTATACACAGACAGACACATACAAAAAAAACAGACCAATTGATCTGTCAGACAATCACACTCTCCCATCTCGCTCCCAAGGGGTCTACGGGACTTATTTACATAATGCGTGCTTGGGTTTTTGTAAAGGTAAAGTATTTTGTTTTTATTAACCGACTTCAAAAAGGTTTAGTATTTGATTTTTTTGTAACTACTTGAGCTGTTCTAGTCGGCTACATTGTTTTTAATTATTATAGTTTTTACATAATATTAATGATGTGAAATATCACGTCATTAATTTTTCTTTGTTTTATCTACGTTTGTTTTCTTTTGAAACATTTTTAGATAAATTAGGTACCGTTTTATTAGATTATTTGAAGATCGATTAAACGAAGAAACTTTCAAGTTGCAATAATAAATTCTGTTCAACAGATAATATGATATTTTAATCATGAAATAAAAATTAGTTTATCAAGCTATAGGAAATATACCGCTTTATAATTCTGCTCTATTATACATATTTAATTACATAACACTTTATAATAGAATCAATACAGTCAATACGTGAATAAGTAACATTATTAGAGGTAACGTTAGGTACTTTAAAACCGATACATTCCATAAACAGTTTGAAAATACTTAAGCTTCCTGTACCTAGCTATATATCTGAGCTACATAATATATCAATGGCTAAGTCTAGATTTGCACAGGCGACAATATCCTGTTAATGCCTGGACTTCAGCATAATGGGACATGAGCCAACATGTATATTGTGTTACAATGCTTAGGGCTGCCAACTGCGTTGTTTTGTTCCGAGATTTGAACGGTTATATACTGTTTTGTAGTCGTCTTTTGAATACGAGAACGGTTGAGTTTATTTGGTTTCATTTTTGGTAGCTGAGTTAGGAGTTGCTAGTTTTGGGAGATGCCTAATACTGAATAATAAGAAAATGGATTAGAGAGTGTTGTACTTAGTTAATTCTAGGTAATTGTGAGAACATAGAAACGTTTTAATTATACATATAACTCATGGATTTGAATTTAAGCTGAAAGTGTATATAAGGTGTACGTACATTAATATTTTCACCGTTAAATATAGATACTATTGTAGTTTTAACAGTATAAAATATATAATCATACTTAAAAATCTTAATTTGGTGCACATAAATCTTTCCTTTTACTTTGATCATTATAATATAATAAACTTAATTAAATACTACTTTCTTGGATGTAAGTGTATCTAAACCTATAATTATTATCATGGTGTCTTCCAGTTCAAATTTCGTTCTCCAAAATGATTGAACATAGCCATAAAGTATGTCTGTACAGTGCACAGCCCTACAAAGTGTCGCAAGCTTACGGGCTCTTTGACGATCAAGGAAGACCCACAATAGGAACGTGCTTTAATTACTTGTGACTATTCATACATTCATATTAGGTACGTTTCGATTACACTAAATGTAGCTCATGTACAAGTTTAGTGAATTATTCATTGATGAACATAACAATGTATTTATTTATATGTAAGTATCTTGAAACGTAACAAATACATCCTTTGCGATACAAAATAATTGATAGAAAAATAGAAATTAGAAACACGGAATTGCCTCAACTTAGTACTATTTTATACGATAGACCAAGACAGAAATATATCTACTGTCAGAAGGATGTGCCTCTTCCACACAAAAACTATCGATCCGATTTTGGTGAAATTCATCATGCAAATTGGGATATACCTACATATCAATTGAAGAAGGTTGAAACTAGGAATTAACATTACATTCGTATGATCAAATTAATAACCAATAGACTATTATTGGAAAATCAATGTGTAAATGCAGTAGTAAAATATTAATGAAATGAAACAAGATGCTTCAGACTGTCGCAGATACCGAAGTGGTTACAGTTTTAACGAGATGTTATTTGCACTTTATTTATTTCCTCTATCTATATAATATATAAAACTCAAAGGTGACTGATACAGTGATCTATCAACGCACAGCCCAAACCACTGGACGTATCGGGCTGAAATTTGGCATGCAGGTAGATGTTAGGACGTAGGCATCCGCTAAGAAAGGATTTCCCGAAATTCTTGCGGGAACGGGGAAAAACGGGGATGCACGTACAAAGTCGTGGGCGGAAGCTAGTTGATTATAAATCTACACATAATAATATAATAAAAATGAATCACTAATTTCTTGCTAAGTATTATGTAATTGTATAATGTATTTTAATTTCATTCGCTTACAGAAGCGAGTGAGATATATACAGAACTCTCAGAACTCTATAATATGTAAACTAATTTTCAGATTAATAATAATTGTTATATCCCCATAATAAACATTAATTATTAAGCTATTGCATAGCTTCTATCGCGGGCCTTGAGCGCGGGGACCGAATCCAGAAATTGCGTAACGAAAAAGCCTTACGCTCCCCAGTCCCCACTCCGACGAGCTCGGAGGTGTGGCTTAAAGGCATAGCATGCAATATCTTTACATCGGCAGTCCCCGAGTGCCACACGTCTTTTTTATTCATAATGAAACAGGCTGATCAAGTTTTCTAAATTATATTGGATTCTGTCATCACATTAACACACATAGGAAATTATCGTCTACAAAGATAATGTACAATTTAAATTTATAAGATGTTTTTACTATTTGCCGTAATGGGTCGATAAAACACAAGTTATGCAAATTCACGATGATAAAAAACAGGTGCTATGTTGATAACAAAATAATTGATCTACAAATTATTCGTATATTTATATAACTCTTCTGTAAACACAGTCTTTAGAATTATTTATCTTTAAAATTAATTATTAATATTTTTTTTTATTCTGGCAGCCTTAATAAACAAATAGATCGATTTTGACCAAATTGTTGCCTTAATATTTTATCACTACTTTGGTGCGGTTTTTTTTAATAGATAGAGTGATTCAAGAGAAAATGTTTAGTAAATAATTTATAAGGTTTTAGACAAAGCGGGTGAAGCCGCGGGGGAAAGTAGACTTTTCGTTTTCTATATAATATTATCATAAACATTATGGTGATGGTAAAAATAAATAAAACTAATCATAATGCTGTCCAGGTTATGCTATTGCCAGTTATTTTCGATATAAAATGCAGTGGAAGCAGATCTCGTGGGTATTAAGATCGAAGTGAGACGATTCGTAACGGGGTGGTTGAGAAGCATTTATCGCCGACGAGGCTTGGGATTCATTGGGAAATTCATTTTATTTGTCTTTTCTTCATTTTTTAAAGTGTACAAATATGGATGTACGTTTTCCTTGAAACAATAAAACATTAGTTTATGTTGTTTATGTTGGCGTCTAGTAGTAATGTTCAAGTAATGTAATATTGTTGGGTGTTTATAGATTAAACAACAAATTGATTACTAATTTCTTTATCACGCTTATATAATTCACATTCAAATGTTGAAAACATTTCTACAAACATTTAAGTATTGGTAACTAACACATGCCGTTCACGACAGTTATTAGAAATTTATAAGAATATATAAATAGTTAAATTTTTTACAATGGCAATCTTACACGATCATATTCAAAGTTTATTTCTCAAACGGAAGGATACAAGCGGCCTCTCTCTTATATTCTTTCAAAGCTTTTTCAACTCTACCACCGAGTTCGGGATCGATCTCTTTAAATGTTTTTACTGCTCTTATTTGTAGGGAAGGTATAGCAGATACTAAGGTATCCATTATATTACTGATCACGCGGTCCTTCTCACCTTTCGACATATTTTGATAAATACGTGCTGTTTGGGCAAAATTGTTGGATTTTCCTTCAAAAATTTCAATCAAATCCGCTCTATAAGTATCGTTATACGGCACTGGTCCGTTGAAAGAGTTTTCATAATAATTTGGTGAATCCTTTTTGTTATCTCTGACTGGAGCATGACCATCTCTATTGTAAGTATGTGCATAGAAGGGACAGTTTACCTTAATGTTATTAAAGTTAGCTCCTAAACGGTAAAGGTGAGCATCTCTATATACGAAGCTACGAGCTTCAAATGTCTTGTCCGGTGCTCCGTCAATACCTGGCACTAGGTTACAAGGACAGAACGCTAGTTGTTCTACTTCTGCAAAATGATTTACTGGATTTCTATCAAGAACTAATCGTCCCACAGGAACGAGCGGGACTAAATCTTCAGGAATCTCTAAAGTCAAATCAAATACATCGATGCTTAAATTGAGCGCTTGCTTCAGACTCATTACCTGTATACTGAAGGTCCAGCTGACCTTTTTCCCGCAAGCGATAGCTTCATATAAATCTCTAGTAAACACATCAGGATCAGTGCCCTCAAAAATTCTGGCTTCCTCTGTGGTAATGCTCGCTTTTCCAACATCGGAAATAAAGTGTAACCTAGCAAAATAAATATCACCAAATTTGTTTTGTAATTGGTACGTGTGAATACTAAATCCATTCATATGTCGATAACCTTTCGGTATACCATCGTCTCCTAACGTAGTTAGAATTGTGCTAATGCTCTCTGGATATAATGTCATGAAGTCCCATAGCACGTTGCTGTCTCGAACTGCCGTGGCGGCATTTTTTCTCTGTGATCGTATACATGTAGGAAATAATACTGGATCCTTAAGAAAAAACATAGAGGTGCTGAAGCCGACAAAATCAAAATTTCCTTCTTTTGTATAGAATTTAACTGCGAATCCTCGCGTACCTCTGAATAAGTCACTGCCCCCTCGTTCTATGACTGTCGGCGAAAACCTGACTGCAACGGGAGTTGTCTTTCCAATTCCATTAAGAAAATCGGCTTTAGTGTATTGTTCTACATTATGAGTCACTTCAAAGTAACCAAATGCTCCAGCTCCTTTAGCGTGAATGGTTCGTTCCGGTATTCGTTCACGAATAACGTGGGTGATGGAGTCCATGAAGAAGTTGTTGTAAATCAGTTTTCTGTTCAAGGTCGAGGTGTCGCGACGTTCCACTGGCGCGCCGCTACTCGTGGTCATAATGACGGTAGTCTTCTGGAATAAATTCATACAATTTTAATCTATTCTACACATTTTAGTTACCCATCTCTATAAATAATACTGAAGCGATAAGTTTATCAGCTCTATTGTTAAAAAAAATATTTATGCCGTTTTTTAATAATTTGTGAATAATTTATAAAAATTATCGAATCACCTACTAACTAACATGCCTCCGTCCTCAAAAATTTAGAATTATGAAAGTTGTTTCGTTACCGTGTAATTGATCGTGGTGTCTATTATCGATGTTTG
>CAJQZN010021887.1:0-17612 GCA_907164685.1 Colias eurytheme
AAAAAAATTGTAAATAGTAAAATGAATATTATACATAGTATATCCTTGACGGAGACTCATGTTGATGGAATTTCACTTATTTCGATGACATTTTAATGATTTTGAAATAAGAAAATTGCGTCTGGCACCTATTTAACAACGAAAAAAACGTCTTGCAATAAAAAAATTATGTCTCATGGATCTATCTAAAGGCAAAAGATTAAAAATTACGCGTTAAAAAATGACCTTAAATTAAGGATATTTTCCTGTGCAGATAAGATGCGCACTAATAAACGCAACCACTGCGACCAGCCAGACAGCCCGGACTCTAACCGAAATAGCAAGAGGAACAGTAGGTATATCAAAGAACCAACTATACTAAAATGCTCTCTTGTCAACGTTGGTAGCTCCTATACGATAAATTTAATATTACATTATACGTTACGGCTGGATAGCATTTAGACAGTTAATTAAACGTTGCCATTTATTACAGGCTATTGATAAAACAGCTGATCCAGATTCGATATTAATAAATTTATGTGTATGTATAGATATTATAAATCAAAGCGTTTTAATTTTTTTTTCAGATTGGTATTACCGCTGCAACAAAAACCTTTAGATATACAGACAGCTGAGCCATTCTTTAATGATCCAGAATTTACTGCAAAATGGAAATCCCTAAAAGTTTTCTATAAATATCGAAATAAAGACGAATTGGTCTCCGCTTGCAATGATATTGACCGAGAATATATTATTGGCGTAAAATATAAAGATTTCAGCATTCAATAAATTGTTTGTTGTTATCTACGTTGATTTTTTATTTATACGATTGCCGTTGCAAGTGTACCTACCTATAAAAAAATGTATAATAAAAGAGAGCGTGTATACCGAGCACATGTGTCAGAAGTGAAATTTCTTTATCAATATTAAAAGATACCAAAATCATCGCCTTAGTTAAGGCCTTAGTCCATGACGTTTAATTGCCAGACGGTATTGCCATAACGGTATGCCTCTACCTTGAAATTTTACTCTCATCGTGCATATAGAAGTTTTACATAAAACTCTGCAAATTTATATTATGTAATATATAATTAACAAATTAACGAAACAAATGTTGAATAATTAGAATCTAGCTGACCATGAACTATGCCTTGGTTTCCAAAAATTTTTGCAATGTTTCTACTTTCTATCACTGTTCCTCATCATGATGTTAAATATATTATTATAGCTTCCATCGATACCATAACATTATGGACTATCGAACGCAAAAATAGTTTAAAATTCGAACCAGTAGTACCTCAAAAATTGCGCGTCCCACCCATTGAGATAATATTACTACGTATGGAGGAGACACCACGAACAAAATCTGTGCGCCATTTTTTTGCTCTAAGTTTTAAAAATTATTATCTAGTTAGGTACTTACCGATAAAAGTTATTCCTTTGCACTTTTCCGTATTATTTGTATTATTGACGTGACAACGTCTTAAATTAGGTTGCGACTGGGAGTCACTTATGAAAAAGTGTAACGCTCGGTAAAGTTACGATGAGTCACCGAACGAGAGAGAGGCCCGCCGAATGCCTTGCGTCTCTCTCCCACTCAACTATGATCGAGAAAAAGACGTTGTCACGTAAAATCTTCGCCCGTAAAACCGACTTTACAGGCAACCATTTTTTGTGCAATATCGTAACACACACGAAGGCATATTTGATGCGTTTCACTAAAAATGAGCGTGCAGTTACGCCATATGGCGTATGTTGAGCGGAACATAAGTGATGTAGGCGGTGTCGTCTCCATATGTATATCTCAATGGTCCCACCATTCGTCCCACTAAAGAACCCACCAAAAAAATCTTCAACGTTTTAATTAAGAGGATTGGTTGGTGAGATTATCAAATCGGTATTTCTATGTGAATAACGATCTATGTGAATAATTACAGTCTACAACACTCGACGTCAACTGCAATTTTGTCAATGACAATGACGTTTATGATTCTTATAGGACCTCGTATAGGACGCTTACAATTTTTAAACAAAATAAAAAATATATTTTTAACTTTTCAGTATTAATTACGTACATTGTATTATTTTAAAAACTATTTGAAATAATAAAAAGCCACAATGAACGAGCTTTGTTCCGCTTGCTTGTGTTCCGGGCGAAAATTATCGTGCATTCGTGATTCCAGTGTTTATTACTTTTTCAAACAAATTGTGAATGAAATAGCGGTAAGTTTTATTAAATAATAAACATAAACATAATTTTATTAAATAAGTCAATGTTTTTACTGAAATAATGCTATTTGTGAGTGATTTAATAAGTAATAAACAATGAAAAAAAAAATTGGCCCATGAATTGTCTTAATCCTGTTTTAAATTGTGAATCTTTTTTAAAATTAGAATCACTATTCTAATTTCTACGACCGGGAAGCGGGAATCGACAATTCGAAATTTAGAACCGTTATTTTTTATACTTAGTTTTATTATCATCTATAATACAAATAAATTCAGTTCTACTAATTTTAAGAAATTGTAAGAAATTCATAAGTAGTAGGTATTCTAGGAATTTGCTAGTGTCTTCTACTTCAAAATTTATTCATTCTACAAATAAATAGTGAAAAAATTATAGGCTCATGAATTGTCTTCAAATATTGGTGTAAGTTGAGAATTCTTATAATACTACTAGCGGTCCATCTGGCTTCGCCCGTGGTACCTACATGCTTAAACTATCCTATCTCTCAAGTTGGATCGAACTGCACTTGGTGGTGCGAATTTTATTATGTATTTATTTATTTTATCTTATTCATAAAAGGCACCTTACAGCTGTTATTAAGATAAATTATACAAATTACATATAAAAACGCCAATTACAAGGCACACCAATAATAGTCCAATTGTGTGACAACAAGAGGTAAACTAAAAGGGAACAATAATTGTTTTCTTTTTCTTTAACAAAAGTACAACAATTGATCTTGATTATAATCGGTTAAGTGGTTTAGGAGTCCATTGAGGACAAACATTGTGACACGAGATTTATATATATTAAGTTACTTATATCTTCCAGGGGCCAGATGAAATGCAGCAGCTACTACAAATCTGCTGGGAGTGTAGCGCTCTCTTGCGCAAGTATGAAGCATTCCAGCAGCAAGTCAAGTGTTGCTATGTTGAGCTGCTTGTGTGCTTGCAATCTGTGAGTTTATATTCTCATTAAACTCAAACATTTATTTATTCAATTAGACTTCTTCTAGAAGCACTTTCGAATCGTCATTACATATTTTTAACATTTACCACCGATTCGGAAAGCAGTATCTACGGAGAAGAATCGGCAAGAAAGCCAATTAAAATATGTATGTATGGTCGCTATATGAGATATTTAAAAATAACTTAAAAAATTTATTCAACTAAGAAGCGTGGTTCAAAAATGGACTAAAAAAGTCTTGTTGAATAAAATAATTTTTTAGAATGTTGAGAAGTGCTTTTGATTCGTCAAAATACAGAAAAATTATAATTTTTCAGTTTCGTTAATTGAATCTGAACAGATTAAATATATTTTGTTAACAATATGCGGTAATTAAATAATTATATAAACAATAGGGCTGGTAAAAATGAACTGTCTGATAATTTATGAATTCATAGTCATATATTTATTCAGGCAAAATAGACATACAATTACACATTTTCCCCAAAAAATGATGATACATAAATACTTACAGTAGTTTAAATGAATAATTTCAATTTAAAAGTTTGACATGAAGGCGACTATTATAGCTATGATACTATTAATCTAATTCGATTTGCTTCAGAACTTGCTGTATATTAAATTTCATGAAAATTAGTTTACGATATACCTACTTGTTATTTACATAGATTTATTATAAATTTTCAGAACCCCTCACTACAGCCAACTCTAGCGAAACCACCTCACTTACAAATTCACCAAGAGACCTCGATAGCCATCCCACTCATACCAAAGACTGAGTTGGACGACATCAAACTTGAGTTGAGTGACACTCACTGTGAGGAAACATTTGTAGATGATCTGAGTGAGGTGTGGCCGGTGAAGAAGGTATGTTTTAGTTTATAGGAAGCATTGTTGGCCCATGCTAACAACAATTTCAACTTAAATTATTAATTTAATACTTAATCACTACATAGTGTAAAACAAAGTTGCTTTCTCTGTCCCTATGTCCCTTTGTACGCTTAAATCTTTGGAACTACGCAACGGATTTTGATGCGGTTTTTTTTTATAGATAGAGTGATTCAAGAGGAAGGTTTATATGTTAATAATATCCATTAAATAGTGGAGAAGTACTGTTATTTTTGAGGTTTCTAATGTGATGTCGTAAATAATTATTTCTTTCCATTCCGCATCTAATTCTATGGACTGCAATGCGCGCCCGAAATGGAATTTTTATAAGGCCGATTTTCCTCTATTGTATTCGCGGTTAGTTTCAGTTGATTGGTCTACATTATACGACATACAGGATGTCGATGAGATGTTAAAATATTTTTACAGTATACTAGATAGTGTTTTAGATGAATGCGTACCTAGAAAAGCTAAAAAAAATAATGGTTCGTGTAAGTATCACTACCCTAACTGGTATACAAGAGATCTTATAAATAAAATTAAATTAAAGGCTTCATTTCAGAGAAAGTATAAAAAATCTAAGTTAGCGAGCGATTATAATGAATTCTCATTGTTAAGATCGGCTGTAAAAACTGATATTAAAATTGCTTATGATAGTTACAAAAATAAAATACAACTTCAGTTTTCGAAAGACCCGAAATTATTTTGGCAATATGTCAAAGCGAGAAGGTCTTCAAGCAGGAGTATTATTATGAAAGATGGTAGACTTTTAAATAATGAAGAGTGTGCTATTCAGTTTGCTCAGTACTTTCAAAGTGTTTACAGCAATTGTGCACCAAATTTAGATGCGAATGCGGCGGCAGCTATGGGGTCGAGTAGCGCGCGCGTTCAAATCGATATGATGACAGTAGGAGAGGTCAGAAAAGCATTGGCGCGCCTTAAACCCAAAAGTTCTGCTGGCCCAGATGGTATACCAGCATTCTTATTTAAGGATTGTAGTAGGGTGCTGGCTGAACCCCTTCAACGCATATTTAACGCATGTTTACACTCCAACATGTTTCCAAATATATGGAAAACGTCTCGAGTTATTCCCGTTCCTAAGGGTAAAGCGGGACCGATCATCAGCGAATACAGACCAGTAGCCGTTCTTTCAACGCCAGCAAAAGTTTTTGAATCGGCAATACAGGCGGGCGTGTATTCGCAGGTGTCAGCACAGCTATGCGAGGAACAACATGGATTCAGACCGGCGCGAAGTACTACTACTAATCTGCTCAACTTAATGGCACACGTAGTACCTGCGGTGGACACTGGAGTTCAGGTAGATGTTATCTACCTGGACTTTAAAAAAGCCTTTGACACAGTAGACAATGATGTGCTATTGGGAAAGCTTGCGGGGGTGGGATTTACTCCGAAATTGATAAAATTTTGGGCCTCCTATATGAAAGACAGACAACAATATGTCGACTATAATGGCTGCGAATCGCAGTCATATTTCACTAGATCCGGTGTAAGTCAGGGTAGTAACCTCGGTCCTTTAGAGTTCACTATCATGATTAATGACCTGCCGGGCGTCCTCACTTATGGTCAGTGTTTACTATTCGCAGATGATCTGAAATTATACGCCGAAGTAAGAAATCTGTCAGACTGTGAACGCCTACAAAACGATGTTTCTAGGATCCTTCATTGGAGTTGTCAAAACAAGCTTCACTTCAATCCTACTAAGTGTTCGGTAATGAGTTTCCATCGTAATCGGTCTCCTCTCTTGTACGACTACAAAATAGGACCGGTTTCAATTCAGCGTATGACGCAGGGTCGCGACTTAGGCGTTTGGTTCTCGTCTGATCTGAGGTTTCGGGAACATATAATAAAAACATGTAAAACGGCATACAGGAACCTTGGATTTGTTTTGAGACAGGCTAAGGACTTTACTAACATTACAACACTTAAGGTTCTATATAACGCGTTAGTAAGAAGTCGTTTGGAACACAATGCTGCAATATGGGCTCCTCATGAAGACAAATATAATTTAATGTTAGAGCGGGTCCAAAATAAATTCATGAGACATTTATATTTAAAACTGTATGGTGTATATCCTTTTTATCCGTTGATGTACCCTACCTTATTTGTATTGGGTATGGTGGGGTACAATCAATTAAGTGTACGGCGTGACTTTTCGCTTGCCGTTTATATTATAAGTCTTCTTCGTGGTAGGGAACAGAACTCAAGACTACTTGAATGTGTGAGTTTCTGCGTCCCCACCAGATTCGCGTGGAAACGGCACCGTTCATCACTGTTGCTAGTGCCCACAGCACGAACCAACCTTCTTGCGAAAGCACCAATGGTACGGGCCATCCGCATAATAAATGAAGCGCACGAAAGAGCGGACTTATTTCATTGTCCTATGAGTGAATTCGCAAGGGTGATATTGCAGTTAATCTGTTATTGTTAGTAAGTTCTTTAAATTTTTCTATGTCTATGTTAAGTTATGTATGTAATTTTAATTTAGTATTTAAGTTAGATAAGTTTCTTTTGTAAAATAAAATTGTATCTGTGTCGCATTGGGCATTGTCCTGTAATGGCATGTGATGTTTTTTAAATAAAATAAAATAAAATAAAATAAAATAAAATAAAATTACATTTTTTCCCCTTACATTGCAAACGCAGGCTGAACCCTACGAGTTTTATCAAAATAATGTACTAAGTATTGTACACATTGAAAAGGTCTACAGAAAAGTCCGCGATGGTATATGTCTATCTCTTATGGATAACCCACAATAACTTTTTATTTGTCATTTACTTTTTACGACAAATAATGGCTAATTTTCGATGCGATTTTAACCAATACAGCATTAATCCTTAACCAATTAAATACCTTGAATACATTGTTCATTTAATTTAGATCTATATGGCCCTTTACACCATATGATTTAAGTGAATATTTTCGAAGATATTACAGATTTAAAAATTGCGGGACGTAGCGTTTGCGGCGGTACCGGCCGGCCGCCCGGCTATCTATTTTATACCCGTGCGAAGCCGAGCGGGCCGCTATGTTTTTATAACAACGTTCACAGTTTTTCTGCAGTGTATTTAGTATCAGCATTGCACCCGTGCGAAGCCGGGGCGGGTCGCTAGTATAATATAAATTCAAAAGTTCATAAAAATCCATGTAGCAGATTTTGTGTGAAAACTAGACAGCTTTGCCCACATTGTCCAAACTTAACAAATTCCAGATATTCCTGAAAAAATAAAGGAAATTGGTGCAGTTGTTTTTAATTTATTTCTTAGAAAGAAGCTATCAAATCTTTTCACATATTATATTCATATTTTATGAATATATGTATGCCACGAATTACTGTGTAAGACAATTGCTGAGCAACAAAAAAGGATTAAAAACAACTTAATTGCAGTTTATCGTAACAAAATTTAAAATTAACAGTCAAATTAAGTATCTTCAAGATAACAGAATAAATATAATTGAGAAAATATTATGTGCCAGTGTTAAATCCACTTTTAAGATATTTTTAATAAACAAATTAACTTTTCAGGTGAAGAAGAAAATAAAGAAGAAGGTGAAATTGAAAAAAGTCAAGCAGAAGAAAGAAATCATACCTGAAAGTGATCCAGAGCCAATAGGTTTCGACAATCACATTGAGAGTGACATTGAGTTTAGTGATAAGAAGTGTGAGTTTAGTGAAAATAGTGAGTTGGGGAAAAATAGTGAGTTGGGGAAAAATAGTGAGTTGGGGAAAAATAGTGAGTTAAGTGACAAAATTGTTGATTTTAAATGCAATCAGTGTGTTAGTGTTTTTGATACGGAAATTGACTTGAAGAAACATTTGGAAGAGCATGTTGTTAGTGAGGTAAGCCATTTTAATTTCATTTTCAACCCGACAAACGTTGTCCTGTCTTCTCGTAAATTGTTAAACTTGTGCAGTTTAAATAGCGGTTAGGTTTGAACTTTTTTTTTAATTTTTAGACGATTATTTATTGAGGTTTAACTTTCATAAGATCCTTTTCCCGACAATAATGAACACATCAAAATAATAATTATCAAAATCAGTCTAGCTGTTCATGAGCGATACCATAACCAAAGGAAATAACGATTTATTTTAAATATACATATGTATATAGATATAGATTGTAGTGACCGCCTCCTTGGTACAGTGGTTGACGCGTGAGCGTAGAACCGAGGGGTCCTGGGTTCGATTCCCGGTGGAGACGAAGAAAAAAAAATGTCTCGGTCTGGCAGGACACAGAAGGCTGATCACCTACTTATCCCAAAGAAAATCGATGAGTGAAACAGATGTATGCATAATGCATCTGCCCCTCTTACCCCACTTGGGGACATGGGACTTCACTTTTTTTTTATATAGATAAAGATTAAAATTAAAAAATGTTAGTTGGAACACCAATTATAATTATTGTAAAGAATTGCTTAACAGATTTTAATGCTTTTTGGATGCTGGATGTATTACCGCGTAGATTATGATAATAACAGTAAAACTTTTAAGTTCTTCAAAATATAGTATTTTCTGTAATTGTAAAGTGTTGTTTAAACTAACAATGTATAAGTAAAAATGTTCTTTCTTTCTATAGAAAGCAGAAGTGGGGCGAAGGCCTAAAACGCGCAATACCGAAGCCCTACCGGAGCGACCGCAGTGCGTTGAGTGTGGGAAATTATTCAGCTCTAGGAAGACTTATAGATATCATCTCAAGTGAGTATACACACACATACGCACACACACACACAAGCATATTATGTTTACGTCTTATACACAAAAATGAGCACGTGTGCTAAGCACACGTGTCAGAGGTGAAACTTCTTTTAAAAAAAATGTGTTAATTAATTCATTTTTTTTAAACCAAAACAATGTTTTTTTACTCCTACATGCTTTTCAACCTATAATTTTATTCAATCCCATTAAATTATGAATATTTATTGTAGAATATTCATAAAAAAAATAAAATAAAAAAAAAATGTCTCTTGTATAAGACTTTTAAATATCATATAAATATAATTATTTAATATATTTGTATTTAAAATTGTCAATAAATGTTTCAGTGTGCTACACAAGGGCCAGAACCGCTACCCGTGCCCGCGGTGCGGCAAAGTGTACCAGTGGAAATCGAACCTGGGACGGCACTTACGGAGCCATAAGGTATATACTACATATGTAGTAAAAAATTGTGCTTTACTTTTGATTTATGAAGTTTTCTGCATAAGTTGTCAAAGACTTTTTCGTTTTCGTCTGTCTTATTGGTGTATCTATGATTTTTATCAATTATAAATCTCTAATTACTCGCGGTCACATTAACTTGACGCATCGCTGGAATGCGAGAACCCGCCTGCTTCACTCCGCATACCCTTAGCTCGCCCGGCAATCGTCAGTATGGTTAGCATCTCTGTTACCGATACAAAATAACTTCATCAAAGCCATGCCGCATGGCTCCGATGACGGCATTTTGTCATTTTGCCCATGGCCCATGCGTCAAGTTAATGTGACCGCGATATATGTATTTCGTTTTTATTCTAACCTCATCACTGCATAGTATAAATAAAAGCCGCTTTCTCTATCCCTATATCCCTATGTATGTTTTAATCTTTAAAACTACGCAACGGATTTTGATAAAGTGATCCAAGAGAAAGGTTTCAAAATTATATATTATAATTTATTAGGTTTTAGACAAAACGGGCGTAGCCGCAAGCGGAAAGCTGGTTCTTACTAAACCGTTAAACCGTTAAACTTAGTGATAGCTAAAATAACTTCAAACAAAAAAACTGTAAAGCCCATTATTAAGAAATGCATCAAACCTATCATAAAGAAACTGCTATACCATTTCCGATGCGACTCCCACACACTGATAGCTCACACACCCCACAGGCTCGCGAATCCGGCGAGCTGTACTGCGAAAAGTGCGACAAATCGTTCGCGTCCGTAGCGACGTACAGACAACACGTGCGAGTGTCGCGGAGACATGTGTCCGAGAGCGAGTTCACGTGAGTGGCCGACATTATAATATACTAGAGATAAACTACAATAACATGGCGCGCCCCTCCAAATTACTGTTTCAATGTGTGTAGTGAAATACAAATATTTAAATATTATATTATTATTATTTATAATAATAATTAAATTATTGATTTTTATTATTATATTATATTATTATATTATTTATTATGAATTTCACAAATACTTTGAAACGTTTTGAATTTTGGAGGGGCGCGCCATGTTATCGTAGTTTATCTCTACACTATATTACAATATACTACACTATAATATACTATAGTCGAGCCAATTTAATAGGCAACATTTGACGTCTATCAATTTTATCTTCGAAGAGAGGTAACCTGCTTAAAAACATCGATTAAAGTGAATTAATCGATACGGACTTGAAACATTTGTCAATCGAAATTGGAACACATGTCCCTGTAATATACTTTCTTTCGTAAATTTAAAGAGCAAAATAAGACAAGTATCTACATAATAAAAAAAACACACCGCATTTATTAAGTTATGGTGATTTTTATTCACAAGTAATCAATGCATTCGATACTAGATGTCAGATTTCGATTTTTAGAGTAACGTCTCTGGTATTTAAAAAGAAAAAGGTTTATTGACACAAAATTGTAGCGACGAGAGAAAGATTGAAGTTCTTTAAATCAGAAATTGTTTATTATGTTTAGAATGGTTTATCAGTAAAATCAAATCTTAAAATTACTTGTATCGGTCATTATTATTATAAATATGTAATCGTAATTGAAAATAATTTGGAAAATCCAAAAGTGCACGCCTCATAATTTTTTTTAATAAATATTTATTAATTATTATTTTTGTTTATTTAATAACAATTAAACCATATCGAATCAGACCCTGAAAAATGAAAGGGTTCTATTCCTGAGCATACTCAAGCGTAAGAGAAAAAAAAAGACTCGATTAGTAAAGTATTTCGGTCGCTATCGTGTTAACAAGAAAAAGGATCCGCACATACAGACACACGGACGTCCAAGACAGAACTTTTTTAAACTGTTTTTTAACTAGTTTAAATAACAAAAATGACATCAAAAATATCATGAACGTTAAAAATAGTGTTTTTTCTTAATATGTGTGTGTATGTATTATCTTACAAGTGCAATGTATGATACATAAAGACATTTTAAGTTTGAAAAATCAGATGTTTTGCGCGAAGTGACAGTAGTACCCACCTCAACGCTTCGCTTATGAGGCGTGCAAAAGTTAAGCAAATGTGCAGTTCTAACAAAACGAAATAACATAATATTATTCTATGTCGCCGTTACTAGGTTACGTTGTTGAATTTTGTTGAACTGTCAAATGTTGCCTTTTAAAATGGCTCTACTATAGCGACATTACAATACACCAAATTACTGTAAATAAAAATAATTTACACTACAGTACACTCTGGTTTGTTTATTTGTTTGAACGCGCTAATCTCGGTAACTACTGGTCCGATTTGTAAAATTATTTCGGTGTTAGATAGATAGCCCATTTATCGAGGAAGGCTATAGGCTATATATCACCACGCTAAGACCAACAGGAGCGGAGCACTGCGGGTGAAACCGCGGAGCACAGCTAGTAATAAATAAATATTATACATTTCATATTGTTATATCTGTTTGTTTTGCAATAAAATAAAAAATACAAGGTTGCTAATGTGTAACAAAATGTATGTGTTTGCTATAAATGTTTTGAACATAAAATCAATCTATCACCTCACGCAAATCGCATCACTTTCAGCTTCACGTGTGAGGAGTGCGGCAAGAAGTTTGTGAACAAAACCCGACTTCGAGATCACATCGACTGGGAACATCTCAATAAGATTAAGTTTAGATGTCAACTGTGTAATAAGGTAGGAATAACTTTTAACTAATAAATATTTTAATCAATATTTCAGGACAATTTTCACACACGGCACGATCTGATCCCATACTAAGCTTTCGCTTGTGTTCTGGAAACCAGATGGCTGATAAACATACATATATATAATTTGAAATAAATACTTATATAGATAATTAACACCCAGACACAGAGCAAACATCTATGTTCATCACACAAATATTTGCCCCGGGTGGGAATCGAACCCACGACCTCTGGCTTGGAAGGCAGGGCCACTACTAACTAAGCCAACCGGTCAGTCAAACGTAAAAAGGCGATAATTTTGGTATCTTTGAATCTGGCCAAAGAAGTTTCACTTCTGACATATGTGCTCGGCACACACGCTCTTTTTTGTTGGTAAATATATATTTTTGTGGTCCTGTGATAAAAATAACATGATGTTTATGTTACATTAATTACATATAGTTTTTTTCGATTTTACCGATAAATTATTGACCAAAACGCTATAATTTCGTTCAAAGAGTCAATCATTTAATCATGATACCTTTGAATATATGAATTTATTAATAACTGCCTCATACTCATACAATTGTTATATCAAACGTTGCCTGGGAGAAATAGCTTTAAAGCGATAAGATCGCCACTCGTACTTAATTTTAAGCTATTCATATGGCTTTTAAGCTATTGCATAGCTTCTATCGCGGGCCTTGAGCGCGGGGACCGAATCCAGAAATTCCGTAACGAAAAAACCTCACGCTCCCCACTCCGACGGGCACGGAGGTGTGGCTTGAAGGCATAGCATGCAATAGCTTTACCGCGGCAGTCCCCGAGTGACACACGTCTTTTTTATTTATTTATAAGTGTATATATTTTACAGCCGTTCAAATGTCACACATCGCTCTACGTGCACCTGCAGAACGTGCATCGCAACAAGGAGAAGAAGGACAACCTGTGCCACGTGTGCGGCAAGTCCTACCAGGTGATTACATTATACTACACTTAGGGTGCACTCACACACATCAGTCACCGTCACGGCACGTCACCGGACAGGATTAAAAAAAAATATGTATCAATAGTTCTAGTATGACTCTGTTCCCACACGACAGTCGCCGGCACGAAATCTATCAGTGACGTCCCCGGTCAGGCACGTCAAATAATCTTTCCATACATGTATCATACTTTTATCCCCACTCACCCGGTGCCGTCACGTCTCAGTTCAGTCAGCGTCGTGCTACCGTCAATTGCTACATGTTCTCTAGCGTGACACACGTCTAATCACTGACTAACCTGATGTATGTGTTCAATGATTCAGTCAAACCGGCGACGTGACTGACGGACAATATGACGGTGACTGGTGTTTGTGGATACGTACACGAACCGTCACCGATCAGTCATCGGTGACTTGACGGTGACTGATGTGTGTGAGTGCACCCTTAGTGTGCACTTAGTGCCGCTTTACAAGTAACCCTGTATATTATCGTGTAGTGTAATATAGTGTTGTGTAGTATTATATAGTATTAATATTTAATGTTAAATATACTAACCTATATTACGTTATGTGGCTATAACTTTCTGTTACAATGTACTCTATGGTGTACAATATAATGTCGATATTGAATTGATACGAAATGCATGGGATTACGGGCCATGCTATGGTTTATATTTCTTGAGTCAGTAGCTCGATGATATAGTTTCGGTACTACCATCGACCGGATTATTTCACCTAATTATAATTAACTAGCTGTGCCGCGCGGTTTCACCCGCATTGTTTCACTCGTGTTGGTCTTAGCGTGATGATATATATAGCCTTACTCGGTAAATGGGATATCTAACACCGAAAGAATTTTTCAAATCGGACTTGAGATTAGCGCGTTCAAACAAACAAACTCTTCAGCTTTATAATATTAGTATAGTTTATGGAGAGTTATTCAAAGAAAAATTGGTTGTCTGTAAAGTCGGTTTACTGACGATAGTTGAATGTGACATTAACGTCCGATTGTGCTTCTTTGTCGCTCGTTCCGCGCTCTCGCTTGCACTTCAAGCCTTACATGGAACGCCTCAGAGCGAGGTAACGCCGCATGAGTCATGTGTTTTCGTGCGTGCAGCCGGCTCTATCGAATTATAAGACGTTGTCGAGTAAGAGCGATAAGACCGCCCGTTGTGCTCTTTGTTACTTATATATATGTATCCTTATTTGTACCTTTCTCTGTGGTGCACAATAAAGAATTTTTGAAGTGAAACTTCTTTATCGGGGTTGGACAAAAATTTAGTGTAACATTTTTGCGTTACGCCGTACGCGTGACATTTTTGCGTTACGCCGTACTCGTGACATTTTTAAGGTCATAAAGAAGTTTCATTTCTTACGTGTACACGCATACATTTGTTTGTTTGTTTGTTGTCACGCCAAAATTACGTGTTGTTCCCAGAACGCGGCGAAACTAAAGTACCACATAGTGGCGATGCACACTCAGGAGACTCCCTACCAGTGTGGTCAATGTGACGCGGCGTTCGGCTGGTACTCCAGCCTGTACCGACATGTGCGGGAGCTGCATTATAAGGTAAAGTGTTTTATTAAGCTATTGCATAGCGCATATCGCGCGGGGACCGAATCGAGAAATTCCGTAACGAAAAAACCTCACGCTCCCCACTCCGATGGGCTCGGAGGTGTGGCTTGAAGGCATGCAATAGCTTTACCGCGGCAGTCCCCGAGTGCAACCCGTTTTTGTTTTATTTACTAGCTTTCCGCCCGCGGCTTCGCCCGCGTTTTCAAAGAAAATTCCGTATATTTGCCGTTCCCGTGGAATTTCCGGGATAAAACCTATCCTATGTGTTAATCCAAGTTACCCTCTATATGTGTACTCAATTTCATTATAATCGGTTCAGTAGTTTTTACGTGAAAGAGTAATAAACATCCATACATCCATACATATATTAGATAGTAGGATAGTAGGACTAGCTGCGCTCCGTGGTTTCACCCGCATTGCTCCGCTCCTGTTGGTCTTAGTGTGATGATATATAGCCTATAGCCTTCCTCGATATGGGCTACCTAACACCGAAAGAATTTTTCGAATCGGACCAGTATTTCCTGAGATAAGCGCGTTCAAACAAACTCTTCAGCTTTATAATACTAGTATAGATTTGAATACCATAAAACCAAAATATCAAATTAAATAACCAATATTTTAAAAAAACGGTTAAAAACATATGAGTTGCGCCATTTGGCAATTTTAGAGATGACGTCATAACTTAAACACTAACCGCTCGTTTTTCACCGGCTAAAGCTATCGGTAACGTTACATCAAATTCAAACATTTATTTATTCAATTAGACTTCTTCGAGAAGCACTTTTGAAACGTCATTACTTATTTTTAACATTTACCACCGATTCTTAAAGCAGTATCTATGGAGACGAACCGGCAAGAAACTCCATAGTTGCTCTTTTAAATCATGTCAATATTACAATTTTTATTCAAATGTTTCTTCATTATAATATGAAAAACTAATATAATTTATATTTTCAGATAAAAGTACAGCCGAAGAAAAATAAAAAGTCGAAAAAGCAACTCCAAGAGATGTCCCTACATCACTTACCGTCTGGACCTCCGGCAACACATACTGCGACTTAATATTTAGGGACCCTAAATATATTAGGGTTTATAAATTAGGGATCCTAGTGTTTAGGAGTTATATATGTATGTGTCTCTTATAAAGGTTTTAGGAGTGATTCCTAAGATATGAATGTTTTTTTGAAGTGAAAACTTCTTTAGCGGCGTTGAGCATTTTTTCTGTAATGGGTATAAAATCTTAAGCTCGCGTCAGGACACGTGACCTGAT
Source organism: Colias eurytheme (assembly GCA_907164685.1). Classification (NCBI taxonomy): domain Eukaryota; kingdom Metazoa; phylum Arthropoda; class Insecta; order Lepidoptera; family Pieridae; genus Colias; species Colias eurytheme. The sequence goes on from CAJQZN010021887.1 coordinate 15,748, forward strand.
CGAAAAAGCGTAAGACGGATACCATTCCAAAATATCAAACATGCTCAACGTTAATAATCAAGTTTTCACTTCTGCCGGCACTCCCCCAGTGCAACCCGGCTTTTTTTTTGTTCAAAAATGTTGAATTGTTTCCTTATTTTGTAAAAAAATATTGATAATACGTTTATTTGTGTAACGGTGCATCTATATCGAACGAAACGAACATAGAGCTAGAGCAAGAGCATTATTTCGTGATCTTTTAGTGTAAACGAAAACTCGTATTCAGTGTTGTTCAGTATTAGAACATTGCATAGAATCTTTTCGAACGCACTAAGAACAACGAAAGAATGTTCTACGCCTTTATTTCGAACTAGCCGTTCCCCGCGGTTTCACCCGCATTGCTCCGCTCTTGTTGGTCTTAGCGTGATGATACATAGCCTTCCTCGATAAATGGGCTATCTAACACCGAAAGAATTTTTCAAATCGGACCAGTAGTTCCTGAGATTAGCGCGTTCAAACAAACAAATAAACTCTTCAGCTTTATAATATGTATTAGTATAGATAAACATTCGCTCGATAGATGTAAATGCACCTTTATATACATTTGATAAAAAGTGTAAAGGAGTTGTTTTATATAAGATACTAGCGGTCCGCCCCGACTTCGCCCGTGGTACATATGAAAAATGGATGTTGGCCGATTCTCAGACTTACCCGATATGCACAGAAAATTTCATGAGAATCGGTCCACCCGTTTCGGAGGAGTATGCAGACTAACATTGTGACACGAGAATTTTATATATAAGATATAAAATTAAGAAAAGTTTAAAAATTGTTTTTTTATCTAAATCCTAAAAATTAGTTCCTAATAACTAAATATTGCCGCAATGTTAGCCTTTATTTTTAATTGTGACTTTTCTACTGTTTTCTGATTATTTTTAAAATTTGTACAATGAATTAACGTTTTTTTAAATAAAATTATTGTTATGTACAAAAGCTATGTTACCTTTTGCAATATTTTTTGATTAAAATTGTAATTTTCTGAATCCTCCATCTTTTTACTACATCGTAATTTGGTTTATATTTTCAATAACTGATCGTATCAGACTGAGAAGTATTATTAAGGTATAGATATAAATTTAATTGAATAAAGTTTGATATGTAAAAATGTGTTTTATTTTTTCCCGTCGTCAAAGAAAAGTTTCAAAATGATGTGTACCTATCACATTATTAAAACAAAAAAATACAAATACAAAAATCTTTATTGTTTAGAAATTAAAGATTTTTAACGGATTTTAAACGCGATTTATTCATTATATTATTTTCTCGACGTTACGCAAACTTTGCAGTGAGTGTGGTCGCGGGAAAACTAAAAAACTTAAAATCCGTTAAAAATCTTTAATTTCTAATTGTAGTTATAACACTAGAAAATACTAGGTATCTTTATTGTTACTAAAATATGTAAACATATAATACAATATTCTTATATTTCCAATACATTATACACTAGGATTCTGTGTGGAGAATAGTCTCTTCCAACTTTCGTCTTTTTGAACAATAGGTATATACAAAATTTAATTCTTAACAACGAATAAGTACATAATACAATAATTATTAATTTCTTGATTAATTCTTAAATTCCGAAGTGATTCAAATGAATCACTATATAGTATAGAATATAGACACACTATAATGTATAGAATATAGATTTATTCACAGAACACCAAAAAATAGACATAATACAAAATGTATCTTCGGACCATATTCCCAGATATGCACTGCAGTAGCCTAAGAGCGTATACGCACTATGCGGGTAGCCGCATTGCGGGTAGCCGTGCGGCTGACCGCAAGCACAATTATGTACGTAATATTCATTTCTATGCGCACTG
>CAJQZN010021887.1:18012-29653 GCA_907164685.1 Colias eurytheme
ACATGGCTTAAATACAATCTTCTCACAATCAACACTAAAAAAACTTCGTTCATGATATTTGCTGCAAAGAATAAACCCCTGCCAAATACTACCCCAATTCTTACTATAGATAAGGAAATCATCCAATACTCAAACTGTGAAAAATACCTAGGGCTGTGGTTAGATGATAAACTCACTTGGACGGTACATATTAACCATATCAAAAGTAAACTAACATCACTACTAAGATCACTCCATAGAGTAACACAGTGTATTCCAAAAAAAGAACGTTTAATGATCTATAATTCTTTAGTAAAGCCTCATCTAGATTATTTAATTGAGATATGGGGATCAGCCTCCAAAACAAATTTAATTTCACTACAAAGAACTCAGAACAAAATTATAAAAACTCTTTTTAACTATCATTACCTTACTTCTACAAAAACACTATACTCAAAAACAAAATTATTTACACTCTCACAAATTTACGCATATTCTACATGTATCCTTATCAAGAAAATAACAACAAATACAACAAAATCAAATTTACAAATAGATAAAAAATCAACAAAATATAACTTGAGAAATCAAAATGATTTGCAACCTATCTCGACTCGAACTAACTATGGGAAAAAAACTATACTCTTTGAAGGAGCACAGATGTTCAATAGACTACCAAAAAAATTAAAAAATTGTTAGAGTCTTATGGCTGGTTCACACTTTGATTAGTGCGAGTGCAGGTGATGAGTAGTACTACGTGTGGACAGCGACTGTTTAGTGCGAGTGTTTAGTAGGCTGTGTAGTAAAGTGAATAGAAGCGTGTTCTATTTTTTTGCGAGTGGACTGCGAGTAGCCACGTCCCGCGCGCCCTCCCTTCCCCCTCACTCGCAGTGTGCCTGCCTAAACACGTCTGGACAGGAGTGTTTAGTGTTTAGTGTTTAGCGTAGTGTGTAGCGTCGCGAATTTCACCATTGACCTGCACTCCCACTAATCACCTGCACTCGCAGTTGAATTGGACACTACTCGCACTACACACCTGCACTCGCACTAATCACCTGCACTCACACTAATCAAAGTGTGGACCAGCCATACATGTATTCAAAAAATTACTTAAAAATCATATACACTGTTTAGAATAGAAGAATAGAAAAGTAGAATACAATTATACAACTTAAACTTGTTTTGTATAAAGTATAAAAATATGTAAAATTTGTAATTTTATTACCTTTAAACTAGAGATAAGTTTAACTTATATTTAAGATAGCATGTAACTCATTTTAAGTGAACTATTGTTTTTATGAGTAATAAAGTCTTTAAACCTAAATAAACACATATAACTCTCTCATCATTACGTTCTACTTCTATAATAATAATTAATAACCTAATCCAAATATACCCATTTCCAGTACATACATACCTTTATTTAAAGCCACTTTACGATCTAAGTTTGGTACCTAACGTGCAGTCCAATCTTTGGGTCAATCGAGAGAACAAAAAGAAATAATGTAGATAGGAATTTCTGCCACACGAGTAACAATGATAATGTAAATCTAGACATTGTCCTTGTTTAGACACAAAAACTAAAGGATAGAATAAATTCGACTGTTCTGGCGGGATTGCGACCGAATATTGGTCAGACGTCCGCCACGGTTTGGTGGAATTTTTTCTATTCTTTAAAAATAAATTGATATTGTAAATCTACATTTCTTATGCAGTTTTTGAAAATGATTTTGGAAATTTCGTTCTAATGCAGATGTTAAATTTAGTGCAAAAATCAGTATTTTTATTATACTTACGTTGAGTAATTAAGTTTTAAAATATGTATGTTTGCGGTTTCAGCTAGTTTTTCGTTGTGAATAGGATAAAAAGGCCATCAGATTTTGATGAATTTTATGTGTTCTAATTAAATATGTTTTTTTCATATTTTAGTTCACTTGTAACGCAATAATAGTCGAAATATTAGTCAGACGATTTAGTTTGCTTAAATTTAAAAAAGAGGTGCAAATGTAAATTTCCCTTTTCACGACTCATAGAAATTCGTAACTATTTCGTAAAAATCGATTTTTTAGATACAATTTTAAGGCAGAAAATGTATATTTTTACACGAGTTCAGTTGTTTCGAGTCGATCTGCGACGGTCTTCCTTGTGTTGAAAATGTATGCGTAGGGTTGGCGTTGTTGGGTTATTTTTTGTTTTCAGTGTGCTGTGTGAGTATTATAATTATGATGGGACGTAAAATAAGATATAAAAAAATGTTACGATGAAAATTAATTACTTAATAGGATTTTATTTCTTTCTGGTAGAGTCTGAATGGCAATGCTGTGATAAGTCCCTAAAAATGTACCACCATTTTGAAAAATTACGTTTTTCAGTTGCTGTGTTAACGAATTTAGCCTTAGTGTAATTTTGATAGGTAATACATATTATGTAAAAATACTCGTATTTCGACTGTTAAATTGGATTTTCTATGGATAGTTATTGCAGAAAATCGTTAGTAATAATTTTAAAATATAAAAGGTCCATTAGGTCAACTTTATATGACTTATTTGAGGTAAAAATAAAACACCACATAATCAACTATAATTTATTTCTTAACCAACTATTTACATCTCTTCATCATACATTTTCCTAACAACTCTTAACAATTCATCCAAATTTAGCCCAGTTTTCGCCGAAATACCAATAACGTCTACAATTTCCCGAATTTTCGGGAGAATCTCCCTAACTTCGGGGAGATCTATTTTGTTGAGGGCAACACAGCGTTGTCGTTTTGTTAATTCTTTATTATATTGTTCTAGTTCATAATTCAATGTTTCATATTGGGAAATGGGATCATTTGCTCCGTCTAGAAGAAATATAAGGCCCTTGCATCTTTCCACGTGTTGAAGAAATTGTATACCTGAGGACAAAATTAAAACATTTTAAACTATGAAATAAAACAAGATTTTGAGGCATTTCATTGTAATTATTTTTTATATAGAGTAAACTATCTTCCGCCCGCGGTTTCGCCCGCGTGGTGTTCTGATAGAAGGTAGCCTATGTTCTTTCTCAGGGTCTAAAGATTGTCTGTGCCAAATTTCATCAAAATCGGTTTAGAGGTTTAAGCGGGAAAGCGTAACAGACAGACAGACAGAGTTACTTTCGCATTTATAATATTAATATAGAGTAAATTTGACAGAAATAAAAATATAAGTTCAAAAAATTGTTTTATTATTTAAGCCTTAACTGCTACTTTGAAATGGTAAGCGCTGGAATGTTATAAAACTAAGGGCCGATTTTTCAATGCTTGGATAAAACTTATTCGTCGAATAATGTATAAAACTACCATTTTAAAAACGTACGAATCTATACTAATATTATAAAGCTGAAGAGTTTGTTTGTTTGTTTGTTTGAACGCACTAATCTCGGGAACTACTGGTCCGATTTGAAAAATTTTTTCGGTGTTAGATAGCCCATTTATCGAGGAAGGTTATAGGCTATATTTCATCACGCTACGGGCAACAGGAGTGGAGCCACGGGGGTGAAACCGCGCGGAGCAGCTAGTAATGTATAAAACTACCATTTTAAAAACGTATTCTAATTGCCCGTATTTGACAGTTTACGTGACATTTTAATATTTTTGCGTAATACTTTATTGGACGGATAAGTTTTATCCAAGCATTGAAAAATCGGCACTTAACAACATACTAATATTATAAATAGGAAAGTTTGTGAATATAATACATCCAATACTCCGGGATAAAACCTATCCTATGTGTTAATCCAAGTTACCCTCTATATGTGTGCTAAATTTCATTGTAATCGGTTCAGTAGTATTTACGTGGAAGAGTAACAAACACACACACATCCTCACAAACTTTCGCATTTATACTATTAGTAGGATAATTTATAATTAAATAAATCTTACCTAATCCACGATTCTTATGTGATCCCGGTATGAGTCCGGGCAGATCCGCGATCGCCACTTGCTCGTAGTCGTCGTATGGGATCATACCTGTTTCAAAATTTTTATATTAAATCAAATAAATAAAATAAAAAATAAAATCAAGAACACGAAACTAGGAATCAATTATAGAAAACTATTTATAGAAATACGTTTTTAGTTCAGATTTTAACATAATAAGAACTATAAATTACAAAGAAAAGAAGGTCTTATATTTTTATTTTTGAAAAGTTACTGGACGAATTTTAAAATTTCTTTTATCGTAAGAATGCTACATTTTTACCAAGCAATATATTTTAATTTTAGCAAATGGCCTATCTATAGACTATACATAATATATAAAAATGAATCGCAAAATGTGTTGGTAAGCGCATAACTCGAGAACGGCTGAACCGATTTCGATAATTCTTTTTTTATTATATTCCTTGAAGTACGAGGATGGTTTTTATGTAGAGAATACGTAAATATGTACCACGGGCGAAGCCGGGGCGGACCGCTAGTACATAATAAAAGAAAGTTGTGTGTTACATTTCTTAACTTAAGAACTGACCAAATTTTAATGATCACTGCTTTCTCATTTATTTTCACTTACTTCCTTTTGCTAGTAGTTATTTCTGCATTACATTGTTAATTATAGTAGTTATTTTTAACTATAAAAAAATACAAAAAAAGCAGAATTAACAAAATAACTTACCTATATGTGGTCTGAGCGTAGTAAACGGATACGGGGCCACAGTGGGCCGGGCCCTAGTTAGGGCCCTTAATAATGTGCTTTTCCCCGCATTCGGGGCCCCCAAGAGCCCTATATGGGCCATAGAACGCACTTCTAGCGAGTATTGATTCGTTTCCCCTGGGGCCCCAAATTCCGCTACACTCGGGGCCTGGAATATTTTTAGGTAAATTATTGTAAAAAGTTAAATAAAAACTGATACGATTTTAAAATTACTTTTACCAAAAATGCAAAGTTTGCTGCGGGAAAGTTCAAAGTACTTGAAATACTGAAGATAGCAAATTTTGCTAGTTCGATTCCCGGTCGATTCAAGTGAATTTTCGAAAATCTGTTGCATGAGTTGCATTTCTATTTCTTTTTGAAAATCATTGAGATATACATATGGAGACGACACCGCCTACACTTATGTTCCGCTCAACATACGCCATATTATGGCGTAACTGCACGCTCATTTTTTATTTGTTTTAAAGTGAAACGCATCAAATATGCCTTCGTGTGTGTTACGATATTACACAAATAATACGGAAAAGTGGAAAGGAATAACTTTCATCGGTAAGTACCTAACTAGATAATAATTTTTAAAACTTAGAGCAAAAAAATGGCGCACAGATTTTGTTCGTGGTGTCTCCTCCATACGTAGTAATATTATATCAATGTTGAAAATAAAGGAATGTTTCCTTTCAGAAAAATTTGCTGTTGTCTATTAAAATGACAAATACGATTTGAAAATATACATCAAAAATGTTAAACAGATATCATTAACCTGTTCAGTATCAGTAAGGAAGAACCGATTCCCCCTCCCCCCAGCCCCCCCTCGGGCGGCTACGAACATCGCACCCTCTGCCTGTAGGTCACCTACAACTCGACCGTATGCGTCTTTTATTATTGTTCCTAGAATAATTATAAAAAAAAACACGTAAAAAATGTTTCTGCAATAATTATTATAAAAAACACGTAAAAAAATGATACACACAGAAATATAAGCAATAATAGGCAAAGTATAGGAATACAGAAACACTAACACAGAAATAATTTTTCATTGGGCCAGTAGTTCTTGAGATTAGCGAGTAATAATCTTAATACTATTATAAAGGCGAAAGTTTGTAAGGATGTATGGATGTTTGTTACTCTTTCACGTAAAAACTACTGAACCGATTACAATGAAATTTAGCACACATATAGGGGGTAACTTGGATTAACACATAGGATAGGTTTTATCCCGGAAATCCCACGGGAACGGGAACTATGCGGGTTTTCCTTTGAAAACGCGGGCGAAGCCGCGGGCGGAAATCTAGTATTAGTATAAATTTATTTATTTTCTTATTTTATTGTCAGAATCCTATAAAAATTAAAAATTACACTAATCTCAGGATCTACTGGTCCCATTTGAAAAATTATTTCAGTGTTAGATAGCCCATTTATTGAGGAAGGCTATATCACAGTATTACCATCCTACAGTATGGCGACGAATGTACTTGAACAGAGAAACGGAGGGGAACTGGCGGGGGGTCGGGCGACGCGGGCCGCTTAATGCAATCACGCTGAGTTTGCATTAACTATCGCGAAAGGATGACGCAGTCGTATTTTTTGTGTAATAATTTTATTATACATAGGTACTTACATATTCTATTATGACGCGCAAAAACTGTTCCGTTTACGGATGTAAATCTACATTGAAATCCCAGAAGGAAACAATATTTCAGAAAGATTGTATTAATTGTATCTGTTGAATTAAAATCAAAGCTATGTATATGTTGTCCTCATTATTTTCTAATCAGATTGTACATCCCAATGCGAATGCATTACTTAGTTAAATGGTATAATATACAATTAAGAACATCCAAAAATAAAGTGTCCACGTAAATAATATTTAGCAGTGCAATATCTGTAATTATATATTTATGAACAAATAATTACATCAGATTTAATAATCGCAATTATTTTGAATGTACATATGAATAAATGATTTCATCATAATATTAATAATCAAAATTGTTTTATTTCCCATTTGTTGCAACCCTAGCGTATTTTCGTGTGGCAGCGTAAGTACCTACGCTGGCGGCGGCATCGCGCGACATCAAAGGCGATTCCTTACTGTAGGAAATAATATTGTAATACTGTGGCTATATATCATCACGCTAAGACCAACAGGAGCGGATCCACTCTGGTGAAACCTCGAAGCGCAGCTAGTTGTCAATATATTTATTTATTTTCTTATCTTATTGTCAGAATTAAAAATGACGCCTTAGAATTAAATGCATAAGCACCCAAATTATCCTTCATTCAAATAAAAATTACAAAACATAATAAACCAATAAATCATACCTAACGGCACATCAACAACAACATGTTTAGCGTTCTTGCCATGACAGTCCTTGTTGAAGCCCCTCTCGCCGTCCTTCGCTGTGATCACCGTGTGACAATGGTTCAAACTCTTTTTGGAGTGCGTCGCCTGGAATATTGTAATGTTTTTCAATAGTTGAAGTTATTAAATAATTTTTGCAGAAATAAAACTCAAACATTTATTTATTCAATTAGACTTCTTCTAGAAGCACTTTTGAAACATCATTATATATTTTTAACATTTACCAACATAGATGCCATTAGTTTTTATAGATTTATATTTCCCTTATATCTTGATTACAGTATTGAATGCATAAATTATTGTACCAATATCTATAATTCAGTAATTTATTCACATATTCACAGCTTCTAAATAAGTCTGGAGATGTAATGATAAATAATCTATGAAATATATGGCAAAATGTGTTAATAGGCATCAGGAACAATACAATAAGTGGTATATCCTTAGCAAAGATATAAACCGAAATAAAAGCAATGAATGAAGGAACCTTTCGTACATTCCTTATATTTATACTAATACTATAAAGCTGAAGAGTTTGTTTGTTTGAACGCACTAATCTCAGGAACCACTGGTCTGATTTGAAAAATTATTTAGGTATTAGATAGCCCACTTATAAAGCAAGGCTATAGGCTATATATAATCACGCTAGGGCCAACAGGAGCAGAGCAATGCGGGTGAAACCGCGGGGCACAGCTAGTTATAACATAAAAATAGCTTACCTGAAATATAACATGTCCGCCATGCCCCCCGTCGCCACCATCAGGACCTGCATGGTCCTTACACCACGCACTCAAGAAGGATATACACCCATCGCCTCCCTTACCAGCCACAGCCCTAACTCTACAAGAATCTACGTAAAACTGCACTGTGTTCCTCGTAGACTTTGGTTTCAAACTACGCAACGCTTTTGGTTGATATTTGTCGGACAAATTCCGTATTTGTACGCAAGGCGAGAGTTTAAGACGACGGAATAGTTGTATTAGCTTCATTTTTAATTTGTTTTGTTCATATTTGTTTTGTTTTTATCGTTGAGAGGTTATGTTTTGGGAATTGGGACTGTCAAATGTTATGTGTCATAACCTTAACAGTCATAACCAAATAACCTCAGAGCAATAATAGGTTTATTCCTCTGAGCAAATAACACATACTTGACAGTTGACACTGGCAAATAGCAATAAATAGTTATATCTTCAAGCACTAGATCTGTGTCGTATCTGTGTCTTCAAGCCATATCAGAAAAAAAAGTGTCATAATGACTGTTATGCAGTTATGTTTCGTTTAGAAATAAAACATAATGTAATAGAACACCACTAAAGAAGTCTCGTGGACGTTGCCGCCGACTTAGGAAAAAAGTATTGAGTATGGAATGTGGATGTATATATATTATTTACCTTTTTGTAAGTATTTCAATGCAATCCTTCTTTTCATCAAAAGTCAAAGCCTTATTTTTTCTATAGGGTACCTACAAATCACGCAACTCGGGAACTTTACTAAATTATGACGATGATGTTAAATACAAACTAATAGGAGCCGACTTCTTTCCGGACGTACAATCTAGATTCTAGAACATGAAAAATGTACAAAAAATAAAATAAAGGAATTAGTTTCTTATTTATATTCGAATAAAGGTTAAGAGTTAGCGCGCAAGAGCAACTTTTGTCTCCGCAACTATTTTGTCTCTCGCATCAACTCTATGGGCTAGTAAGAAAGTGCGCGCACGAAGCGACGCAACTTCCTATAGAGTTGATGGGAGAGACAAAGTAGTTGCGGAGACAAAAGTTGCTCTTGCGCGCTAGCTCTGGTAATATGTTACCACTTTTGTGTGAAAAAAATATTGATCTTTACAAGTTATAATATTAATATGTATATAAATAATATAAAAATAAAACAATGTTTGTATAAAATAATTTATTATGGCACATTGGGAGTATCTACGGCTACCCAATTTGAATTCGTTTGATTTTGCCGACTGCGGTTAGTCTGAAAAAAATAAATAAACGTTGCGTATGACGAACTAAACATAAGTTTTATACAGTAATACTTATATCAAATTAAAATACAACACTACCCTATTTTTTTAAACAATCATAAAAAAGTATTAATTTGTCTTTTGTGGCTTTATTACAAACAAAGCTGGAAAATATCTTCTCAAATGAAGGTGTGGAATGAGCATAATAAAATTATTACTTTGTACATATATATGTTTAATTATAGAAACACTGAACATGTCAAACACAAGTCTATGACGTATACGACACAATTAAAAAAAAAATTTTTTTCACGAAATCTTAACCAAAAAAAAAAATCAAAGAAAAAAATACCATACCTTAAGTTTCAAATGCACCAATTTATTATGGTTATACAGGGCAGCTTGATATCCAAACGCGGCAGAACATAACGTACAGTGAAATGGTCTCGCGCCGCTGTGTGCGCGTAAGTGACCCTCTAGGCTTTTTTTACTCTGTGCGTTTCAAAAAAAAAAATGTTGAAATGAAAAAAAATGTTGTGTGGTTTTATGAAACCACGGTAAAAGTGAAACTGTTCGAACGGTTCCGAACACTGCTTTGTGTAGCGCATGTCGCGTGACGGTCGGCTGCCGAGTAGGTATACCTAGCCGCGAAACACGCGACATGCGCTACACAGACCAAAAAGTTTGAGACGATGTAATAAAAGTTTCACTTAAAAAAAAACAAAAACATTTTTATGAGATTTTTCATGGGAGGTTACATTTTTTTTCTATGTTAGAGCAGGAAAAATTTCTTGTTTTTTAGCTTAGAACAGACAATTTTTTTTACGAATACGACCAGGGAACGTTTATGTTTATTTTTTGTTATAGAGCGGGCAAACGAACTGGAGGGTCTGAACTCTGATGTTATATGACTACAACCAGATGTAAGGCCTCTGTACATGTATTGCCTGCTTTTAATAGATACGGAGCAATGAGATTTTTTTTTAGTTCGATTTTTTGTGAAAGCGGGCAATTATACTGTGATCCATGATTAAAATCAATTATTATTTCAAAAAAACCCTTTTAAATAAATTATTTTAACGTAATTTATAAAAAACATTACAATTATACATATTTTAACATTATATAATATAATATTTAATTAACATAATATGGCCATTTACACATCTATGAATATAAATTATAACACTAAAACAAATAATTCCAATAAAAAATAACAAATCCCCATACCGTATAAGTCTTCCCGCACACATCGCACACGTGGTCCCGTCGCGGCACAGTCGCGGCGTGCGAACGCGCGTGAGATCGTAAAACCGCTCGTGAGGAACATGCCTTATTATAATAATATGTATTGCATTTATTTATTGAAATGCTTTATAAATTTTTCATTTATAAAGCGTTTAAATAAATAATTATAAGATTAGATAGTTATTAACTAAATATTTGAAAAAAATTCGACCTCAAGGCGGGATTTGAACTTTCGTTTTTTTTTTCTACCAAGATTCTTTATATAAAATACTAGCGGTCCGCCCCGGCTTCGCCCGTGGTACATATTTACGTTTTCTCTACGTAAAAACCATCCTCGTACTTCAAGGAATATAATAAAAAAAGAATTATCGAAATCGGTTCAGCCGTTCTCGAGTTATGCGCTTACCAACACATTTTGCGATTCATTTTTATATATAAGAAGATTACAAGAAAAGGTGGTTCATTTAAAAGCTTGTTTTCTAGGTGGAATATAATATAAGTCTTAAACGGATTTTTTTGCAACATATTTTATATTGATAAATGTTGCAAAAAAATCTATTGAGATTCAAGAAAGAATTTTTAACTCAAACAAGAAATTCTAGTATAAATTTTCAAAGAATTCGATTTGAAAAAATTCGATCACGAAGTCGGGATCGTGATATGAGAATTAAAAAATTAAAAAAAAAGCAGTGAGTTTAGCGCTTTCAAACAAACCGACAAGCTGAAATTAAAATAATATAACAATAATATTGATTATAAACACTCACAAATCTACATCCAGGCACTGAACAAGTGATGGGTGTGATCTTCAAGTGAACGGCCATGTTGTGTTCTTCAAGACGAGTCGCTTTTACAAACTTTTTGTCGCATAACTTACATGCGTATCTAAAATATAGATTTTAAATAATGAAGTTTTTAAGGTCCTCGAATATAAATCATAGATATTATTTTTAATACATGTTTCACATTTTATATAATGTTGATTTTAAATTTCTCGAATAATAAAAGCACACAATAGAAAATTCAACGGAAAATGCTATGTTTTCATTTAGTTGTTTATCAGATGTCCAGCTAAAATCTGGATCTGATTACCCGATTTTAACTTCACTGGAAAAAAAACTAGATGTAAAAAGGAGCGTGTGTGCTGAGCACAAGTGTCAGAAGTGAAACTTCTTTGTCCAGATTCAAAGATACCAAAATTGTCGCCTTAATGACGTGACGGTTTTGCCAAAATTTTTTCAAATTTTACTCTCAACACGCCTAAAGAAGTTTCACTTTAAAAATGGGAACGGCTCGACCAATTCAGCAAATTTTACGTGTTTGTAAGGGTACAAGGAAAGTTCTTATGGAGAGAAATCACGAAAAAGTGGCAATAGGGCAGAACAACATGTACAGGGACAGCTAGTA
>CAJQZN010021888.1:0-26558 GCA_907164685.1 Colias eurytheme
GTATCAAAAGACTAGAGTTCAATAAACTTAAACGAACCCAAATATATTAGACATAGCCTCCAAACAAAAGTAAACCCTTCTATTTATAAAAAAGACAGTATATAATAAATTACCTATAGGTAGTATATTTATTATCTGGTTGAATTTGGTATTTCGTGAATTATTGTGAAGTGGAGCTCCTATTTCTATGCAGTAAAATATCAATGAACCTTACCTAACCGATCCCCTTATCCAAACCAACGACTATGTTAAATTACATTCAGTCAAGACGTTAAACGTTACATTCAACAACTTGACGAATTGCCTTTTAGTCATTCAATTAAACGCGCTAGTCATTCAACAATATACCGAGCATTATATCCGCTCTTTTCAAAAGCTTATATTAAATTCCGCTAAATAGTTGGACGTTGAGTGACGCTTGTTAAATCAATGTTTGGCCTCGTCATTCAATTGAATGTCTTCATTCAAAGAAGGTGCTAGTGATTCAATCAAATAGCCGATTCAACCAGATGACTGCGACATACATATCGTAAGTGCAAATAAAATGTAATGGAATGGAAATTGGTGGTGAATCGTACAATAGAACGATAAAAGGTTTTCAAACGAGTGCTTTAAGCTATATACTATTTAAAATATAACCCATGACTTTTAGACTAAATATTATTTACTAACGTTCCGACTCGGCTTCGCCCGTGGTACATGTTTACGTTTTCTCTCCATAAGGACCATCTTCGTACTTCAAGGAATATTATAAAAAAAGAATTATCGAAATCGGTCCACACGTTCACGCGTGATGCCGTGACCAAGGGAAATATGGATTCATTTTTATATATGTATATAGAGATTACTACGATGGTGGTGGTTTAAGCACCTGTCTAAAACTATGAAATATGTGATACAGTAAAATAACATTAAATTCATTTGAACGATTATTGATATTATACTCCTATTGTAAAAAAGCTCTGGTGGATATAGTATTATATTTTAACCAACCTTCCCAAAATGTTTAAAAAATTCGCTAAGAGTTAAATCATAAAGTTTTAAGTCGTAGCGATTTTTTTATATTATAATTTCACTGATATTATTTTAATTCTGATATGAATATTCAAACAATGTTCAAGCTGCTTTAATATTTCTTAGTATTTAGTCCAGTAACTTCCCAGGATCTTTTTGATTATTTATCTACTAAATAACTATTTTAAAATTAAATTCCTTTTACTGAGACTACAATAGGTTGAAAACGCGATAAGCTCGTTATTGCCTTCTTATTACATAAACCTTCATCAGTTTTCAGTATAACCGCTAACACGCAAACAAACATTGAAATTGCTAGTAATACGTGCTTTATTTTCAAGATAATAATTTGAAATTTTTCTGTCTGAAAACTGAATTAAAATATTTTCATGAATTATTAACTAATATTGTAAACGCGAAAGTTATTTTGTCTATCTGTCAGTCTGTCTCTTTTTCAGGCCTCAACCACTGAAATGATTTGACTGAAATTTAGTACTGAGATAGCTAAGACCTGAAAAAGACATAAACGGGACCTATGCGGGTTTTTTTATTGACTAAAGGCCAGGTTATAAAATAATCAGTACCTATACAAATTATTTATGTGCAAAAAATAAGTACAAATTTTATTTGATTACTTATCAACGAAAAAAAACTTCGCACTTTAAACGAATAACAAAAACTTTGAAATGCCATATACATGTTGAATTTAGTTCACATCATACATAAATAATAACTGCAACTGCACACCTGTTCAGCCCATACAGATCGATACTAAAGGTTAAAATAAATCCACCTTCTCGTAATGGCAAATAGATATACATACATAAACATGTATTTTGAGAAAATACGGGTATACTTTTTCTTTAAAATTTTTTTATTAAACTAACAAAAAAATCATTTATATTTGAAGACAAAACAAATTTAAATTACCAATGTATCCAAATAAATTTTAAATGAATGTCAACTATGTAGTAGACCACCTACTACATAGTTGACAGCTCCTCCTTACTATGAAATTTCTCAAACTATATAACATGAGGAAATATTAAAATTACATAATTAATTCCTTTAAAAACTTCCTGCAATATTACAATTACACTTTGTGCAAATGATCCCTTTGAATAATTAACCTTCATTTTGAATTCCCTTGCAGTCTGCAATATCTCGAGACGGGGTTTAGTTCTAGATTAAGATGGTGCAAGTACTATGAAATCAAATGTCAGCCTACTAGGGAAATTCGAAATTCGTAGAAAAGCTAACTTTGTTATTTTGTGAGAATAACA
This sequence comes from Colias eurytheme, assembly GCA_907164685.1. Lineage (NCBI taxonomy): Eukaryota > Metazoa > Arthropoda > Insecta > Lepidoptera > Pieridae > Colias > Colias eurytheme. The sequence goes on from CAJQZN010021888.1 coordinate 2,298, forward strand.
TTATCAGGCAATTATAGCCTGCTTCATGCTAGATATTCTAATTTGTTTATTTTTAGGTTTCAGTGTTTTTTATTGTATAATGTTTAACAATAACCAACCTACAAGTAGAAAGAATGAATAAAATATGATCAAATTAATGAAAGTTATTGCTGCCGATGCTGTAAAGCTAATTGCCGGTGTTCTGAAATGGCTCAAAGTTCTTGTATTCTATTCTAAAATATTATACTTATTTTTCCAGTTATATATCTATGACCATCTTTAATCAACTAAAACCATAATTATAAAACACCTAATTCCATCAAATTACTAATATTCTCAAATCTTATAATACCATAGGTGACGTCTTTTATTTTTCAATTAGCCTTCCATATCTGCAAACGGCTATTGTTAGGTTACAGGTTAAAGGTATAAATAGCAATACAATTCGTGCAATACCCACACGAATCAAACAAATAGATCATTTAGTGTAAGGGTTGGCGCAGATATGGCGGAGCGCAGCACAGAGCAATTTTCATTGTCAATCTATTATAAACTTTGTCCTCATCCATACTAATATTATAAATGCGAAAGTAACTCTGTCTGTCTGTCTGTTACTCAATCACGCCTAAACTACTGAACCAATTTGCATGGAATTTGGTATGGAGATATTTTGATACCCGAGAAAGGACATAGGCTACCTTTTATTGCGAAATATGTACCACGGGCGAAGCCGGGGCGGACCTCTAGTTTAAAATAATATTCAAAAACACTGCATGATACATGATCGCTTCGATGCTCCTCGGGAATAAATTTTTGTGACTTGATTCTGAATGTTATTGTAATGAGGACACTGACGATAATAATTTGACAACACAAAATGCTCTGCGCTGCGATCCGCCATATCTGCCCCAGCCCTTGTGTAGGCACCTGTTATGTAGACCATTAAACATGCAGAGCGCAGGTGGCTAATCAATCGTATAGTTAAGTTCAATTCTTTAGGCTATTGTTCCGCTGAATAGAGGATACGGGCCAATCACCCTTTGTTAGCTATTAACCAGGCTTTTGTTGATTCTACATTCTAAAGTGGTTAATTAGGAAAAGGAAAAGCCTTTTATATTTTGTTGTGAACACTGAATAGGTTATAAAGAAAAAATTAAGGACTTCCCACCGAAAATCTTCAGACTTTGGCAATATTTGCACATCTAGTGGTTCAGAAATAAAATCATAAACTCATGACGAACTAAAATCCATTAATTCGTGAACGCTATTAACTTGGCAAAGAAACTAACATACTACATACCTTTAAAAAGAATAATAAACCATAATCGAACGAACCTACTCGTATCTTTAGAAATCCGTTCGATATATTTGTTCAATTCAGGAAGGCATCAAACTTTAACACCTCCACATGTATGGGTTAGGTAAACTGAATAGATATCGATTATTTCTATAAATACACACACTTTATAACCTTGGTATTGGTGAACGTATCGTTACAATCGATTTGCAGTTCCTGCTTAAGCTTTGTGTAGGTACTAAACCTAGAAAATTTAGAACATCGTGAAAGCTCGATAATTTTAACACATACCTATTTGAATCGATTTTTATTAATATATATTTTGTGTAATTCTACACAATTATAAGTGCTGCTTAATCAATAACATCTACATACTGTTTCTTAAAAATACTTTGCACTCATATTTTAATAATCAGTAATCAACTGAAATAGGAAGGTTTACAAAGGTGTACCTCCTGATTTGGACACTTTATAATATGTCAGTCACATCTTTATTATTCATTTTATGTACAGTCTACATCGTCTGTTATTTCGCCTGTATATTGTGTAGAACTACAGTCAGTACCAAAATACGACTTACCAAAACAATTCGCAAACAAAATCGAATTTAGTCGACAATTGAAATCGTTTTTGCTGACGCTAACGGACCACAAATCCGCGTACCGATATGGGGTATCGTCCTAACCCATCTAGGAGCAATATGTCCAGATGGTTCATAAATTGTGGGCCGTGGGACAAAAATGATCGAATTATTTTCGCCGACATTCCGTTAGAAAGGGATGCTAATAAAAGATATTGATATAAAATATTGCGTTATGAACGAGCTTTTTCGGTTTAAATGTTTCTTCAAGGTTTTCGTGGATCTGGCTTTTGGGTTGAGTTATTTCAAACTATTCGTTATATTCTTCGGTTGCAATTTTTTGTACAATATTTATAGATGAAAATTAGAAATACTTTAACGTACAACTGGAGTTGAGAGCCTCGGCCACCGTACTATTTAATTATTTAGGTACCGTAGCACCTATTAGTTCCATGGTGAATTGGGATTCCCAAAGTTAAGCCGAGACAGCATTTCTTGTAATATTAATAGCCTTTTTTTCATCATAAATATGGCGTCCTAATGTATTTTCTTTTTTATTATTTACACTATATCTTGCATTATCTTCAAATGCTATTTAAAACTAAAATAAAACACTATCAACTGCTTTTATTATTCACATACCTAATTGTTCCGTCCTTACCCCATTTGCTACGCTTGATTAACCGAAGCAATGCAAGTAAAACCGCAGCAAATCGCTAGTATCGCAATCCCACTAGTGTTACTGCTAATTGGCATTGTTACTGTTGTGTTTGGGACACGCTTTATCGTCCTGTTTGGGGTTCCTTGGGCTAGTTAGTCAGTTCCTTGTACAAGATTATCTATAAGCTCTCTTTCAAACTCAAACTCAAATTCAAACTCAAACTCAAACATTTAATGAATGAATGAATGAATGAAAGCTTTATTGTACACACCAAAATAATGAAATAACATTAAGTAAAATATACATCAAATTGCACAATAGGCGACCTTATGGCTACAGAGCCATCTCTTCCAGGTAATCCAACCAAGGAAAACAGTAACAAAGAAAGAATACAAGTAGGTGGTGCATACCAAAGCAATATATATAATAATAATATAGTAATACTAAGAAAGTAGGAATATAAATAATACATAATTTACAACAATAAAGAAAATAATATATAATATATAATAAAATAAATAAATACAGATAAGAGAACGAATATATAAAGTCATCACTTAATTAAGGACATGTGGTAATCAAAGAGCATGTTTTTGAAAACATCAATGGATCTAGCTTTGCGTATGGCTATTGGTAATTGATTTATTTACTCAATTAAATTTCTTATAAAATCACCACAATCACATTTTTAATTTAATTATGGTTGAATGTCGATGGTGACCACTAGTATTGAAAATAATAAAATAAATATTGTTAATGAACATTCACGATAATCATTTTTCCGTGAAATTACTTTTATAAGTGCCAACAACTTTCGTGACGACTCTTCTCAGAAGGACCAACATTCCGAAAAGGAGGAAGTGATATAAAATATTAACCCTTTGATAAACACTTATTACATAGTTTTGTAGAAACTTTTTCGTAATTGATGCAGTTAGAATTACGAAAAAGTTTCGTATATAAAAGATTTCAGGACAATTTTCACACATGGCACGATCTGATCCCATACTAAGCTTTCGCTTATGTTATAGGAACCAGATGGCTTATAAACATACATATATATATTATTTTAAATAAATACTTATATAGATAATTAACACCCAGACACAGAGCAAACATCTATGTTCATCACATAAATATTTTCCCTGGGTGGGAATCGAACCCACGACCTCTTACTTGGAAGGCAGGGTCACTACCAAGCCACCAGTCAGTCAAGACGAAAGAAAATATGTAATTTCAAGGAAATTCGTGAAAATATACGGAACCAAAGTTCCCAGAGGGTTTTCTTAAAATTACTGCTTAGTTTTATTCAGAGAAAGGACTTTGATAGAACACTATAGTTTCGCACTTCTGCAGCCCACTTAAGACGAACCGCCTTTAGGTATTTTGACGATTTACTCGTCATTTGGACATTGTGTTCAAATGTATATGTAATTAACTGCTTATCTGGGTTAGCCAGGATAAAATATAGCCAATATTACGCGGTAGTGTTCTAGCTTTCAAATGCCGTAAGAATATTAAAAATCGGCCAAATAGTTTTTGAGTTATAAACAAACAAACAGAACATCAAATCTACTGCTAAATACTTACTAAAAAAGAAAATGCGTTTATTATGGGCACAAAATTATAAAAAAATATACATTAGAGGTTCATACAACATACATTTTTAATCATTCCATGGTGTGCATTCCTTTGTGTTTTGCTATCATAATAATTTATTTAATAAAATATTATATCATTCAATATTTTTGTCTGTTGATATTTTACATGTACATACTTACATTAATTTCTCTTTGCAAAAGTGTATCCAGAATCAATTCCCGTAACAGAATGTCGAATAAACTGCGTTTCCTTTATAAAAATGATATTAAACATCACACATGTGTGTTCCTTGATCATTTCCCTTCAAAAGAAATCACATCATGGATTTTGTGTTATTTGCGAAACGTATTTCTGAGATATTAGGCCGTCTACACACCTGCGATCGCACAATGCTTGTCTTGTCATTGCAATGGCTTTATTTGGGGATATTAATTCGGTTGTTGAAATGTGTTTCATATAGTATTTCATTATAATATATTTTCTGCAGCATTTTCTGTTTGAAACGTTTTTATTATTATATAAAGTACGTGACGCGGGTGATTTCGATTGCCTTTATTTTTTTCTCGGCGAAGATTACCAATTCGATGCATATGTTACTCTTCAAGCTTCAAACTAGTTATTTTAGTAGGTACATACAGCGTTATTAAGGTTATTTTTGACGTGACAACGTCTAACGACATTCGATAGAGCCGGCTGCACGCACGAAAAAACATGACTCATGCGGCGTTACCTCGCTCTGAGGCGTTCCATGTAAGGCTTGAAGTGCAAGCCAGAGCGCGGAACGAGCGACAAAGAAGCACAATCGGCCTTAAGACGTTGTCACGTTCAACTATCGTCAGTAAACCGACTTTACAGACAACCAATTTTTTTAATTAGCTTTCCACCCGCGGCATCGTCCGCTCAGTCAAAGAAAAACCCGCATAGTTCCCGTTCCCGTGGGGGATTTTTGGGATTTCCGGGATAAAACCTATCCTATGTCCCGGGGTAAAAAGTAGCCTATGTCCTTTCACAGGTATCAAAATATCTCTATACCAAATTTCATGCAAATTGATTCAGTAGTCAAGGCGTGATTGAGTAGATAACAGCCAGACAGACAGAGTTACTTTCGCATTTATAATATTAGTATGGATAGTATGGATTTATTTTTCAGTATAAATAGACCGTGTCATTATATATTTTGTCGCCGTCATCTGGTTGAATCTAATATTGGTTTGAATGACTAGAAGGCTAGTCATTCAATCAAATAGCAAATTCAACCATTAGACCACAGATATTCATTGTCTAATTATATTACTTCATACAAGAAATCTATTAAGTATTAATAATTACAGACAAACGACAATAAATAGTAATTGATTGTACAGCGTGTTGTAGTGAACATCAAACATACCTAATCTAATTCTATTCTTGGCCCAAATAAAGTTAGGTGTGTATGTACGCTTGATTTGATTGAAGTTCTCTGTACTATAAGTTTAGGTATCATAAATATAGCAATGCATAGTTGATTAGTGTAGTTAATATTTAAATGAAGGGTTCTTTACTCTTTAGTTTTTTTTAGGTATCAAAAATATAGCAAAGGATGACGTGTTGCTTATATATTCATTGAAATGTAGGGTTCTTATGTTTTCACTAATAATGTAACATTTTTCAATTGCTACTAGGTTAATTTTTATAAATCGTATTTTAATATAATCAAGCCTTTATTACCTTCAACTGTATGTTTGCATCTAAGTGACCCCTTTAAACTTGTCACTTGATGTCTTGATGTAGACCCACTTTAAACGGACAGATAAAATTCAAACTTTGTATACACTTATCAAGGATCGGTGACTACACAATAATTTCACTTCAAGCGTGTTTTTTTTGCTATCTTCATTATTTATGATATAATAACACTACTAATCTATAATATCAACTTACTTACACAGTAATTTACCTACCGAAACTAACAAGTCTAAACCTAAACACAGCTTCATAAATCTTAACCACACGTTACGCCACATTAGCTCGATAATGGCGTCAAAAAATTCCAAAGTTTCCAGAAGTTTCCATTGTTACAGCTAACTGCTGGTTTTAAGAATAAACGTACAATAATTAAGTTGGTCGCCATCAATCACCGCGCCATCTGTAGGCGGTGGGGAAAACACCGGGCAAGTGTATTTATAGACCAGGTTAGAAAAAATAAAGTGTTTCCACCTTATTTTTCTTATTACCACTTTATCGTCACCTTATTATTTATGAAATTACATTAAAAATAACAAAATTGTATACACGTAAACAAATAGGTAACTTATTATACTATTTTGTTTTGATCATAAACGGAGTAACTGAGTTTTTTTAATCCTTTCCTCTTGCCCGCCAGTTCTTTTCAAAAGTTGATTAGGTCTGTTTCTTAAGTTATATAAAAAAATAAATAAAAACAAAGATTCTGAAAACATGCCAACAATCAATTTATTCAGTCTCACAAGCATCTACATTCTACATTCTACATCATAAAAATTATAATATGACAATGTTATCTAATTCGATAATACAAACAAATATAAATGAAATATGATGCATTGATTTTTAATCATAATTTTAAGTAAATCATAAGAATAGAAATAAATATTAATTGATTGATAGATATTATCATAATAATTGATACTGTATGTTATGAAACCTAATTTTAATCTTCGTATGCTGCTAAATATATGATTAACTAAACTAATTCAGTCCGTGTCTATAAATAAGAACTGAAAGGCAAACAACGTACTCAAAGGTAACTTTTGTTAGGCGTATTCGTATAATTGATTGTTCCCGTGAATTTTAAGCGTTCAATTATTTAGTCGTGTTATTCGTAAGCTCTATCAAACTTATTATTTAGACAAAAATAAGCTATTTTATACGGTGTACCTTTATCCAAGTATTATTCCACAAATTAAAGAGTTAATTTACTAAAATAAAAAGCTATTTTTCAGGTTAATATCATCATCATCATCAGTCCATATACTTTCCCACTGCTGGGACACGAGCCTCGTATGAGGGCAGGTTAATATAAAATTCATTCATAAAATTCATTTACTCTGGAGTAAAATCATTCATACGTATTATAGTGTTCATCTAATAAACACTAACTGGCTATAGATAGGTACATAAAATTATCATTGAAACAGCGTATCTTCATACAAATAAAAAAATATTAATTATTTTCGTATAAGTACAATTTATGAAATTATCCTATAAGAACTACACAATTTTAAGTTTTAATATTAGTCCCTTTTTTTTAAAAATAACAATATCATCTATTTATTATAATATAGCGGCTTCATCTAACACTGCGACAGCATAATGATTACGGCGTACGTTTTTAAATTCCCAAGCAGATCCAAAAATATAAGGGAATTTCTTAGAACAATTCTAAAATATTAATAAAATCCAAATGAAAGTTTTAATTGCGTTCAATATTAGGGTACATAATCGAGTCCGAATTAACTCAAGGGACGGCAGATGCGTGAAATTACTCAATTAAAAGTATTAAAGAAATTTCCATTTAGCCCTTTCTATTGCTAAGAAATGTTGGCTAAAATAATTATTAGTTACTTTCCCGTGGATTCGAAACATTGTAGAGTAAGGATTATTTGAACGTCTTTTGAAATATTGATGTTTTCTCAATGCTTATAATAAACTAACAAACAATAAAACATTTAAAAATTAAAACCTTTTACTGAAACTAAAAATTAGTTTTATTTGTGAATAGAATTCAAAGCCTGAAAATAATTCCTACTGTCAAATATCTTGACAGTAAGGGCCGGCGCCCACTGCCGGCACGGCACGGCATGGCACGGCAGAGCATCCCGCGGCATGCAATGGCATCCCGCGGCGTGCAGTGGCATCCCGCGGCGTGCTGCGTGATCCCGCGGCATTCAGTGGCATGCCGTGGCATCCTGCTAAAAGCCCCACTAATGCTGCATAAGTTTCAACCTTTATTTCAACTAGCTAGCAATCATAATTCCTCGACCCCAAAGTGACGCATACGCCTCGCGGGATGCAATGGCGCGCCGCGGCATTCCTTGGAATGAAACAGCAAGACACGTCATGCCGCCGCATCCTGCGGCGTGCCGCGTCATGCTGCAGCATCCTGCGATACGTCGCGGCATCGTGGCATCGAAATAAAGTAACTTGAATTCTAAACTGATTGAAATAAGATTCAAAATAACTTCATTAGTAATAAAATCCTCTGCCCTGCCATGCCACGCCGTGCCGGCAGTGGGCGCCGGCCCTTATTCTTATTAATTTCCCCATATAAAATCAAAAATGGCGCCCACATTACAGAATTTGCTTTATTCAGCTCATTTCTTTGCAAAGTTGTGTATTAAATTTTGAACTTGTGTCTCATAAATAATGTATTTTCTACTAATAAGTACGTGCAGTAATAGCACAGCTAATATTATTCTATGCTACTTAGTATTAGTTGCCACGCCACTGTTTGCCCTATGTTTTTTTATCGTCGCGTCGATAGGGAAGCTCTTGACCACAATCTCGCCTGATGTTAAGCTGAGATGTGGTCTAAGATGGAACGCGCTTCCCTAGAAGGTAGCTGTTCACTCTACGCTTGTACAGAAGTACAGTGTCATCCAGAGGCATAAAAATCTCCGTATTACCACAATATACAGATACAGCCAGTAGGGAATCTTTCATACAAAACGTTGGAAATGGCTCACGTACACGCACACAAGCAAGCGTGTTTAGGAGAATCGTAAGGGTATATTAGCCTTGTTACACAATTGACAAATATAAGAATACGTGTTGTATGAACTATGAAGATTCCCTACTGGTTGTATCTCTATATTGTGGTATTACCATTTACCACGTGTTACTGTAGGTATAACACGCCACTGCTTGTCCTTCATAAAAATTCATCTATTAACAACTGAACAAAGATTGTATATTGAAAATTAAAAATGTACAGCTCGCGTGTAGCACACACACCTAATTGTTATTTATTACAAACGTAAACGGAAGTTGGAATTATGAAACCGATGCGGCTGAAATTGATTTATATTTTATTTAAAACTGAAAGAAGTTAGAATAACTAAAGAGGCATATGGCATTAAATTAGAAATATTGTTTACTAGCTGCGCTTCGCGGTTTCACTCGCATGACTCCGCTCCTGTTGGTCTAAGCGTAATGATATATAGCCGCCTTCCTCGATAAATGTGCTATTAATTAACACCGAAAGAATTATGCAAATGAGACCAGTATTTCCTGAGATTAGCGCGTTCAAACAAAGCTTTATAATATTAGTATAGATACCTGTTTCCTGCTCGAAATTAGTAACCCATAGTCATAGGTATATTTAGTATTTACCAAAAAATTATAGATAGATGTACGTCATTGTCGAATAACTTCAACTTGCACATACCTAACTGCATGCAAATGCATGTGTTATATTGCATGCATATTTATAAACTTTGTATCGATCAAGGAAAGCTACATTAGTAAATAATTAGAGTAATGTAAATATTGTAATTAAACAACTTTAACCTTTTTTTTTTTTAAAAGTGGGGAAATCTTCCTAAGATACCCACGGCCCCCGGGGAAGGAGCCGTGGGTTATGTCGGATTCTTATTTCTTACCGACTAAAACCCCACTGTGTTCCGTCGAGCCGCTTTAATGATGGGGCCGCGGGTATTGGTTAGAATTCTTCCGCGACAAACACCTTTAACCTATAACCTAAAATGTACTAATTCTGCAACTAAAATATGGCAGCTAAATTATGACAAAATGATAAAACTCTCATGTTTTGATTTCTGAAATTTAATAAGGGGCTTATCCATTCTTATTACTCATCGTAATTTCTATGAAATTTTAGCAACAAAAGCTTAACTATTTCACCCAAACGAACTACTTCCTACTTATAACACTCGTAGTTAATTTAACGTAGATTCGAGACTACTTTAACTACTTGACTCTAAATAAAAAATCCACTTACTATTTAACAAATTTTAATGATATTAAAGGTTCAGGAACATGAATATCGAATGCAATACAAGGTGAATGGGATACAAATAATTAGGGGGTTAATGTTGGTTCGTAAACGGAGCACTTATGTGAAGAGCCTGCAGCGGCCGAGCCTTAAAATGTAGGAAGCGCGTACACTGAACGTTGCAGTTGTAGAGAAATTGGTAGAAATAATATAATTGAAATGATTGTAAAAATGTATATGTGGATAGGAAGTAAGAATACAATTGTAGAATCTGGACAGAAGAAAAATAAAAAACTTGTTGAAAAGTGACTTTTTGGCATATTTAAAGGAATTTATTACCATGGAAACGATATTTCACGGCGGTAGAAAGTAGCCTAGATGTCACTCTAGTCTAGCCTAGTCTTTTCACTATCTGTCTAATCTTGTCTTTTCTCTATCTCCATACACAAAATAATATCATACACTCCTTTACAACGTGATAGAATTATTCTTTATTTACTACTAGCTTACCGTCCGCGACTTCGCCCGCTTTGTCTAAAACCTAATAAATTATATACTAAAACCTTTCTCTTGAATCACTTTATATCTATTATAAAAAACCGCATCAAAATCCGTTGCGTACTTTTAAAGATTTAAGCATACAAAGGGACATAGGGACAGAGAAAGCGACTTTGTTTTATACTATGTAGTGAAGGAAAGTATAGGACCTTAGTAGAGGACCATATTAGTGTTTGTTCTTTCTAAATTTACAAGAACTTGAGCATGCACACTTAATTACACAAATCGCTCCATTACGATGAAAAGACAAAAAAAAACGTGTGGCACTCGGGGACTGCCGCGGTAAAGCTATTGCATGCTATGCCTTCAAGCCACACCTCCGCGCCCGTCGGAGTGGGGAGCGTGAGGTTTTTCGTTACTAAATTTCTGGATTCGGTCCCCGCGCTCAAGGCCCGCGATAGAAGCTATGCAATAGCTTAAAAACTCACATTTATAATTTTAGTAAGGAAAGCAGAGGACCATCTCAGTGTCTGTCCATCCTATAATTACAAGCACTTGAGCTTGCACGGTTGTTATCCATTGGAGAGGCAATCAGCAGGTCTTATGGCGTATTCACAGATAGGTACGAGCACAGTACGAGTATCAACGCAAAATATTCATTCATTGCTTTAAATTCCTTGTTGTTTGGAAGTGCCGCAGCCTGCGTAATTATGAATGACAAATTAAATTAGTATTATATTGGAATAAACACTTTAAACTTTTTTTTTTAATTGTACTTTGCATTGCTGGCACATACAAAGCATGTTTGACTTCAATAAAATAAAATAAAATTCAATTTCAATCAGCTTCTATTTAAATTTTAAACTTTTAGGTGGTCTGTAACATGTATACCTAATAACTATCACGTAACTTCTGTTTTTTTATGAATTTTTGCTATGGTTTCTATTAATTATCTGCGTTAGCATGTACATGTTAATTAAGACATTGGCATCTGTAGATTTATTGTGGATAGTCCCTTTGTTATTATTACATGTTATTACTAATGATAAGCTTTGCAATTACCTATTATCAATCTACCCCGAGTTAACAATTAATGACGTTTATGTTGTACGTTTCATATAATATTAGGATACTCCTTTACCGCCATATCACCAATCCTTATTTGACAACTTTGAAATTACGACTTAACAACAAGGTATAGCAGCCAATATTAGAATGTGTTGAATTTAATATCACACAATTAAGCAGGAACTATGCAATAATGCTATATCTGAGGACGATGTTAATGAACACAAGATTTTAGGCCATATATCAAAGGACTAAGGTTTCCTTTACCATGCAAGAATAGGTCTACTAGGAGATGTAGGTAATGATATCCCAGACTTGTTAAAAAAGCTTTACGTAGTGATATCAAAGTATAAGTTACATTTCTCGAAATAAAATAAAGCACACTAATACAATACAAAATTCTTTATTTAACACACACATACAGAAGAAAAGAAAAGAAAAAAACATATAAGACAGATACAACATGTTAAATAGGCGGCCTTATCGCTTTCAAGCGATCTCTGCCAGGCAACCTTTGGATAGGATTAGTTTTAAGAAATCGAATGAGATAGGTGGTGTTTTAATTAAATACAATTATATACATACCTAAGTATGAGTTTTAATTTCTCCGTCGTTATTAAGCCCAATCCAACAATTTGAATAGAATCTTTATTACAAAATTAAACACTACATAAAACTTACGATAAAGCAACCGCAATATTCGAGTTTTCTGCAGCTTCGAGACTTATACTGATTAAGAATGGATCTTAAATAAATAATAAATATCCATCCAAAATTCGGAAAACAAACTGTATTCTCCACAGCATTATAGCAACATTAACCTCGCTAAAATTCATATTTTATGCAGTGGCAACATATTTATGCGAAACTCCTAACCTCAAAAGTACATTTAAAATGTAGGAGTAACGCGAACTTTACGAGGACTGTAATCGTTCGTAATCATGATAAACCCGACAGTAAAAACATTTTTACGTTCAGCCATATTTAATATTTGTACTTCGTAATATTTAATTGTTTTCCTTATAACTTTAGGTCAAAGTTATTCCGCCCACTTGCATGATTATTTTTTTGTGATCGATCATTTTCCACTATGAATAATGTAAGTACACATATAATTCAAAAGAATAAGTGTTAGGAAACGTCATTTTCATAATTATAATCTATATACTAATATTATTTTGAACGCGCTAATCTCAGGAACTACTGGTCCAATTAAAAATTAAATAGCTGTAGATAGCCCATTCATCGAGGAAGGATATAGGCTATATTATATCATCACGCTAAGACCAACAGGCGCGGAGCCACGCGGGTGAAACGCGCAGCGCAGCTAGTTACTAGTATGATATAATATAACGTACGCCATCTACGAAAATAACTTTTATTTTTAAAAATAAATTCATAATATTATATTCATACTAAAAATCTATTTCATTCATTGATATAAAAAATATGCTACGAACTATGAACCTCTATCGCTTTTGGGATTGAGAGGCAGTTAATAATGGATCAAAAGATAATTAAGTTAACACATAAATTATACAATAAAGGAGTTAATTAAACCTTAGGAGCATACAAAGGATATTGTAACAATGACCTTCATTACAATGCTATATTGAAGAAGCCAACGGTAACCCATCAACCCGTTGACTACGCCTTCGCTTACTTTACCTACAAATCAATTACTACTGTATTTGTCCAGTCAGAAGTACCTACTATCCACTGAATCCTGCCTTCGTAATTTTGTTACTAGATATTTTATTCGGAAAATTTCCATTCTAATTTCCCTACAAACACAATATACGACTGTGTTATTGTACCTACTGCTAAAATAATAACCAAGTTAATCTTGTACTTTATGTCCTTACTTTGAACATCAATGACAAATATATTTCAACACACTCCACGTTTAAGACGTAAATTACCATACCAAAGACCGTAATTAAACTTGCCAACTTAAATGTAGCATTTCCTCATAAAACGTCAAAGGAACAATAAACTCCCCTCCCCTGTACAAAGAAGTTGCCAGTTGTCAAAACAATTACCATTAATTCGGGCAAAATGAAATCCTTTGAGACACTCACTACGGGAGATGACAAATCCGATAATGTTTTGATAAGGCTTTTAAGATATTTTAGGCGCCAATAAATCTGTCAGAAACTTTGACCGATCTGACATCGTTGAGAGCTAAATGACTATTTAATAAGTAAATTGAATTTACTTATTTTCATAAAGCTAAAGGAAATTAGAAATGTTACCTATATGAAGGTTATATATTATCTAGTATTACAACTTAGAAGTTTTCTTATTGGTTACTTCAAGAAAATAATCTATATGTATAACCTTTATAGCCATATAAAAAATCTATTATAAAAACAGAACGAATTTATTATTAAACAATTAATTTAACATCATATAGTAACAAAGCCGTTAAACCGTATTTTACCCTTGAGTTACTAGAGAGGGCATTGCTACTACACTATTTGTAACACGAGTTAGAGCCAAGCGTCACAAACATCGCTTAAATATCTATGAATAGATAACTAGCCGCCCCACGCGCGCCCCGCACCGCCGCGATTGTCGCACAGATTTTGTTCGTGGTGTCCTCTCTATACGTAGTAATAATACCTCAAAGATTTTACCTGTGATTTTACCCTTCCACATAGCGATACCTTTCGCTCGAGACTTCAAACACTGGTTGCTATAGCAACCGATATAATAACAAGAATATAACCTCTTTAGTGTCTGAATAAAATGTCCAAAAATAAGAAAGGTATAGTGTGGGAAGACAGAGAAGTGCTATTTGATTTGCCGTTTGAGTATGTACATAATATGTTTTTACCTTATATTGAAATATCTGTTTCCCATTGTATAAAAGAGCTACCTACTCACGACAGTTAGGTATACTTACTCCAGTAGGTATAACTGGGATGAAAAATATAAAAAGTTGAATTTAAATATAAATAGTAATTTTTTCTCTTTAAAGTATTGTTGTAGAAATAGATACATGTTTATTGTATTAATTTAATATTATTAATTACATCTACCGAGGTTTAATACTCTATGGCATGGACGTATAAAAAAAGACGGACGGTATATCGCCTAAACATTGAGTGAAGCCTAGTAATGGCGGCGAAACATTCATGTGTGTGTGCCATGTTGCCATGGCAACAGCTGTCCTGATGACAATGGCGGCTGTATTTTTTTCTATAAATTTTGCCGTAATAATTTTGTCATTAAAACATAAAAGAAATAACTTGCTTCCCTGTGGAATGTAATCCCTTGTGTTTTGTTATTTAAAATTGTACTGTTGCGACACCATTTAACCACGCAAGACGGCATTTGAAATATTTTTTGTGAAACAGTGACGCAGTTAATCAGTCGGTAGTTCACGACGTAATGGCGGCCGACTAGCTTACTATGGTGAGAGTGTGTGCGTGTTTATTGTCTTTACACGATCGCTAGCTTACTATAGTGGCTTCACGTTGTTTGTTCGTAATACGGTGTCCGTCTTTTTTTATACGTCCATGCTCTATGGTAATTAATTTTAATAATTAGGTAATTTATTTTTGTTTCGAACGTTTTGTTTTAATCACTTGCCTCACAATAGGTAAATGTGAAATTAAAGTGAAAATTAAAAAAAATACTCATTTCTTGCCAGTTCGTCTCTACATTAATTCCAAACTTTTTTTAATATGTTATACCAAATTAAACCTATATTTAAACAAACTCTCTTTAAAAAAATAGTTCAATTTCTCAGATACCTAAAGCTGCGTTCCGGCGAAAAGATTTTCGACAGAATCGAACCCATAGAAGATACAAAAGGAAACTGCGGGGTTAAAGGTCGAATGGTGGTAACTAACCTGAGGGTAATATGGCATTCTTTGTCGTCACCCAGGATTAATCTATGTGAGTATTAACAGAAAAACTATATTGGAAATTTTGACAAAAGTTTTTTTTTTCTTTTAGCGAAAATAATAAAAGTGCTAGGTAATAAAAGCTTAACATTCGGATCAATAATATATATTACTGAATATAAATAAGTAGTACCTATTCATTTACATACTTAATTGCAAAAATGTGTTTTCTCTCAATAATTTTATATAAAACTAGCTGATGCCCGCAGCTTCGCTTGCGTGCAAAAGATTAATTTTCATGGTATAAGTTTTCATCCCCTATTTTACCCCTTTAGGGGATGAATTTTCTAAAATCCTATCTTAGGGGACGCCTACGTTACGACATCTACCTGCATGCCAAATTTCAGCCCGATACGTCCAGTGGTTTAGGCTGTGCGTTGATAGATCACTATATCAGTCACCTTTGAGTTTTATATAATTATATAGATGTATCTATCAATATAAAACGTTTTCTTCGTCGTCGTAGCGTAGTCTTCTGTCTTATATTATAGTCAATATCCTGCTCATCAATGCATTATTATAATATGAAGTACCCATATTATATACATTTTTTTAAGAATATAAAAAATGAAGTATATTACTTACGCTGTGTTAGTTAAATGACGTGTTTTTTCACACGTAAAATAGATGTAACCTAGATGAACTAACTCCATTGTTTTCTTTGAAACAATAATTCCTAAGACTAACTTCTTCACGTCTTAATTCTTACAAAGAAACAAATTCTTCAGCTTCTCAATATTTAGTATACATGTCTCCAATATCGAAGTATCCCCATGCCCCACTAGTATACAATATTCATGCTATGATTGCCCCACGGGATTACGGGGGATTGAACTAATTTCACATCCCATGTAATTGTCTCTTCATAATTAATTCATAGAGATTATTAATTTCATGTATGAATAAGATTACTGTTTGAAACTAGTTTATAGCCTTGCGTTGCTCGGTTCTCCTTGACTCTATTGATTTATGTACTGCGTAATAAATAATTTAGTTAATTAAAAACTGATTGCCCACAATTGTACAGATGTTTAAATTTATTTATTTATTTATTTATTTATTAGGATTACCAGTAATTGTTACACAAAATAAACAAGTATATAATATATGAAATTAATCTTAAAACTAAGTGTACAATTTGAGGTAGGTAAACACCACATGCATACATTTAAATTTTAAAAGGTTTTATACAGGAAACAAAAAATTAATCCAAAAACTTAAACTAAGTGATGGACAAGGTACTTAAATTTATTTAACCTAAGCGAGAACATATCTAGATCTTTATATTTATAATAAAGAGAAACAATATCCATCTTCATAAGCTTGTTTAAAAAGTTTGTAAGTTTATCCATCACTACAAGAGCATGCGAAGATATTAGACAACAATAATTAACAAAAACAATTATGTAATAAGAAAGTTGTAGCATATATACGTTCGTTAATTTAGTCCAGATATCCAAGTTTATATTTTGGAAATTATTATTCCAAAAACCTTATATAGTTACTTAACACACTCAAAGTCGCTTTAGCTAATGCTATACCATTCTTGGAAATATTCCTTGCCTATGAAACGGCCTTAGGCATTTATAAATGAATCCCCAAAGGCACAAACATTCGGTATAATTTCAGTAATTTGATCCGAATAGATGTCATGTGAGTCAAAACCGATTTATGTGATATGGGCTTACCGGGCTTACGATATGCAACGGTAAAATAGGGTTCTCTAATTTTGAAAGGTAATATTTTATTCTCTTGTTTTTTTTTCATGGTGAAATAGGTACCTAACTTCGCTAACAACAATCGATGAATATATTTAAGAAATGAAAAAATTGAAAACGGGGTATCAATTTAACGAATATATGCATCATCCACCTTAGAAATAACCTGAGAAAATAGTTATATGATATATGTAATATTGAGAAAAAAGAGAGCTTTTATTTTTTAGTAACATGCGCTGCTGCACTTTTATCACATACTTTAATACCAAAACCTATTGCTTATTCTTTGAAAGTAATGTTTAAGTTCTGATACATATTTTATAGACTGTCATACAGTGCTATAGTACTTTAGACTAAATTATAGTACCTAAATCCAAAGAAAATGGAATAAAGGATACTTCCAAAATATTTCTTCAACAAAATTAACCCCAGTAAAAGTAAAATTAGTATTTTCTTCTTTCAGCCATAGGTTTAAACTGCTTCATAACAACCAGTACTAAAACTGTAACGTCTGGTCTCCGAGGCAGTACGCAGGCGCTGCACGTTCAAGCGGGGTTCAAGAGGAACAGATATGAGTTTGTTTTCACCAATTTGTCACCGAACTGCGTCCGCCATTACACTACTGTGACTGCTGTTCATAAGTTAGCGGTTTTTCTTTATGCCTTCTACCTAATAATGTTGAAAATTCAAACATTTTAAACGTTAATTTATGATTACAACTACCTAGTCTTCTTTTGGAAGTCATCTAGAATCGCATTTATAGTCGCTTCAGATAGATTGACAAGACTATTTCAATTCATACCTATGAATTGTTATAAAATTAAAATTTTCCTTGTTAAAATTAAGACTCATTAATAGATGTTTGTTACGCTAGTTGTTTTCCTAATTTCAGAGCTTATGCGGGATCAAGGCTGTACAGGGATTTAAAACTACGAAGCGCGATAATTCTTAACAAACAATTACGCATTCTACCCCTAGAAAAGGTAGGTTTTTAATGTTAACCATAAATTATATCTAACTAAAAAGTTAAAAACTATATTATGATCCTACAGCAACGTTGGAAATCGTTTAGTAAATTAATAAAAAAAAAATATTTCCCTCCAAAATAAATGTCATAATTGGATACACGTACTTGCATTTTTTAACGATGAATAATCTAGATAAGTAATCATTATAATGGTAATAATTTCAGATATGCCTAAGTGAGTCAGGAATTTGGAATTTATCAAGTGAATCGGGCAATTTGGGTACAATGGTGGTAAGCAATGTTCGGATAGTGTGGTACGCGGATATCAATGAAGCTTTTAATGTTTCTATGCCGTACATAACTATTGACAGTGTAAGTTTTTCATCTTTTTTGAATAGAATTTTGTTGGTCTAAATAGTATCTAATCTAATTAATAGTATTACTAAACCAAAAACCTTCTTAATAATGAACTTGAAAATTAATAACTGACATACCTATAACCTAAGCTTTAAAAATTGTGATATGATAAATTAAAACAATTTTTTTTTATTTCATATCCTCACACATAGATTTGTTTAAAAATTGTTATTCAAATAAGATAATTTATTAGCTTCATTAAACGCAGACCAATTAAAATAACACCATAAAACATTTTTAGATTTCAATCCGTGATTCAAAGTTCGGCGATGCCTTAGTTATCCATGTGCGTCCTACATCTGGTGGTTATGTACTCGGCTTCAGAGCAGATCCTAAGGAACGACTGCCAGCTCTTCTATCAGAACTGCAGGCTTTACATCAAGCGTATAGTGAAAAGCCGGTCTTTGGTGTTGAAATGAATTGGAATCATGAGGTATTTTTACGCATTTCATTGAATTAAGAAGAGTAACCAACCACTCACACACAGTAACGACACTTTTCTTGAATAAATGTAATATTCAAATTTGAAATTACGTTACGATACTATTTTACTGCATTTTTGGGAACATCCATTATAAAATATAAAGTATATTATGTCAATTTTAACAAAAGTATTAGGTACGCATGTCTAGAATTTTTTTTCACTGATATTTCTATAAATGTTTTTGATCTGCAAAAAATATTCCATGTTTCCAATATGGACAATAACCCAATAAACCGAGTAAAATCGGCCATAGTTTAAAATTCAACCTGTTTTCTAACAATTCCCACTTGGGCTACGTACAGCTTCCACTGCACAAACACGATGTAACGTATAGCTACATTCGAAATGCATTGTAATACGAAAACAAAAATATCATCGCGATAGTGAAAACATAAAAATATGTAGGTATGAGAAAACTATGCACTGCATTATAATAATTTAAAATGAGGTTAACTGATCTGTAGAAGGCTGTCTGTTCGTTCACGCAAAAACTGTTGAACAGATTTAGGTGAAACTTTTTTGGTTTATAGCTATTAGTCATAGACAACATAAAATAGGCTTTAATTTGTTTTGAAAAACTTGATTTGAATTTGAATCCATGCACTCGCGATTTATATCTCGGGCACTGCTAGTACTATAATATTAATATCACTACTAATGTATTATGTTCATTTCAGGAGCCACGACCCTTGAATGAAGATATTGACGAATTGGAAGAAATAGGAGAACCGCGTGGAGAAATGGGACCAACTCTCTATCTAGCTTCACATTTAGCTCAGAACAATGAAGATTCCAGTGTTCAACCAGTGTATAGTCCTTATTTGGGGCTTGCTATCGAACCATTGAAAGAAGGAATTACTTTGAAAAGCTTATTTGAAGTTCAAACTACCACATGAATACTAAAATTATTATATTTATTAAAATAAACTGTACACTAACTAAGTTTATTTTGTTTATTCGTCTTTTAATGACCCTCCCTATCCCATAAGTTGCAGTATTGTGACCAAGATTAGCCTGAGAAGATTAGCACTTATTAGCTTGCCATGTAAAAAATTTAAATGTCAGAATCAGAAATGTCAATGTAAACTTCAAACGTCACTAGTCACTACACAATTCACAAATCCTTTGCACAAATCCCTACAATATGTTCAGCTTGCAAGTTTAAACTTGAAAATAAAGCAGTTAATCTTTATTTTGTGGCTTTACAATCTTCCAGCATTAAATAATACATTTATCTTGATATGTTGCTTAATTTTGACAAGATTTGCACGTAAAATACGCCCAAAATCTTATTAAAATAACAAATAGTAGAACTATTTTTGAGAATAGTGTTTGTTGTTGACTTTTGTGTACAAAATCCAAATTAGTCGCTTTGCCAATATGAATAAAGAGAATAATAGGAGTGCTGCTGGATTGGTAAGTATATCAATCAACTCTTACAAACTTACACAGAGGTCATATCAAGAAAATTTTACTGGAATGTAAAAAACGAACTAGAAACTAAGATTAGATCATATCTAATGAAGAATATAATTAAATAGCGTCCATGTCATTAAGTGGTTATGTAGAGTTTGTTACTATTTATCTATTTTGTCCAAGGAAAGCCTTTATACTCAAAAACTTTAAATTTTCAGAGACGCTCAGCCATCGCTGAAAGGTTAAGACTCAGAGAAGAATGGCTTGCTTTAAAGGGTGTGGATGATAACAATAAGCAAAATAAATTCTTGACCAAGAAACCAATGAATGTGCGGACAAATAAACAACCTCATACAAGTAAAGTAAGTAATCATTTTAGTTGAGATTCTTCTTGTGTATATTATTTCATACTTTTCCTTACAAAATGCTAGTTAATGAGCTATTGTAAATAGCCTAGTAACTTGATTTTAATTAACCGTAATCTCGAATATCAAATCATAACACACAATCATGTTAAGTTTGAAATTAAAACTTTTTGTTTTTGAAACTGAATACATTTATCAATACCATAACAAAATTAGAATCAATCTCATTAATTAAATCCTACATACTTGACACAATCACCTAAAATCTAAAATTTTCATCAACATTATCATCTCAACATTTATTTCAGTTGCCGTCAAAACCCCTGAAATATACGAACACAATAACAAGTGAAGCGCTACGCGGTGTGGTTGCGTACGTCGACGTGGGGGCGGAGTCTCGAGCTCTAGCTCTTAGGGCTGCTCTAATGGCGCTCGGCGCGTCTGTAGTGCCTGCTTGGAGCCCCCTTGTTACTCATCTTATTTGGACACAAGGTTAGTTTAATTTTCATTTATTAGCTTGGCGAAGACTAGAATTTTTTGTGCAGTTTTTTTGTGTTTTGTCTTTATAAATAGAAATTTCCCATTCAAAATTTTTAATAATGATAAGTAAAGCTATTTAAAGAACATCCAGGATTATTCTTAAAAACAACTTATTACATATAAAATACCTATATACGTTGTAGAGCTAATATTAAATATTATTTTACTTATCATAAAATTATCTCACTGTTAACACAATAGATGCATTTCATTCTAGGAGGATGTCGCAAGGTCCGTGCACGGGGCAGAGCCCTAGCCTGCCAGCTGGTGTCTCCCCTATGGGTGGAGGCCTGCGCGGCGGAGGCCCGGCGCTTACCAGAAAGATTGTTCCCTGCACCCACTAGGCCTTCGGACTTACCATCACCAGCTACACTACGGCAATTGTTGGTTAGTAGAGTTTTTAAGTTGGCAAATGAAAAACTTATGATTATTATAATTTTATTAAAAATTATCACTATAATTTTATTTTTTTTTTATTAATATTTTATCCCCGCTACTTCGTTGCGTGTGAGTAGACTAGATGGCGTTCTGGATGGTGTTGTGGAGATGATATACATATTTGAATATACATAAATATACCTATTTTTTTGTTGCTTTGAATATTTTATAATTTATCAACACATAGATGAACTTTGTCGTCGAAGTAAATAATATAACGAACAAATGGGTTAAAAAACCATCAAAAATTATATTTTTAAATTATTTACACACTTCTACGCATTAATTTTCCAGAAAAAAGCCGAACATGACAACATACCCTTGGCAGATCTTCTCTCAGACAGTAGAGATAGTGACGAAGGAAGACCCGCACGATTAAGAATATCTAGTGAAACTGAAAATAGTCTTGAAATTCGCAAAAAGCCAAACAAGCCCAAAGACAAGTCTTGCGATAAGTCGACAGATCGGTCGCACGATAAATCGACGGATCAGTCACGTGATAAATCCACGGATCAATCGCACGATAAATCCACGGATCAGTCGCACGATAAATCGATGGATGAATCGCACGATAAGACTAACGCATCTATTGAATCTCCAAATGAAACTGCTAGTAAGTGTTAATTAGTAACTTTTATTACAGATGTTGATGATAATTACTTGAAGTATTTTTTTTTATATTTATAGTTACAAATACAGTGTGATTAATCAATTTAGCTATACTGTACAAAAGTATTTGAAAGTGCACTCTGCTTGTTTGTCTTACTTTCATGTCGCAATTATTATTTTAGAAAAAGATTTCTTTGAATAATCCGACGAAGCTGCCTGTAGAAGCTTTTTTTGTATTTCCTTATTGTAATCACTCATTATCTTTAGAAGCATTCAAGATTGTAGTTGAATTCTGAAAAAAAAATCTGAATATAAAATTGTACCTGCTACTAGTCCTATCCTACTAATCCTACTAATATTCGAATGTTTGAGAGGATGTGTGTGTGTTAATTACCCTTTCACGCAAATACTAGTGAACCGATTACAATGAAATTAGCACACATAGAGAGTAACTTAGATTAACATAGGATAGGTTTTATCCCGGAAATCCCACGGGAACGGGAACTATGCGAGTTTTTCTATGAAAACGCGGGCGAAGCCGCGGGCGGAAAGATTTCCGAGACTAGATAGTCTATACATATAAAACTCAAAGGTGACTGATATCTATCAACGCACAGCCCAAACCACTGGACGTATCGGGCTGAAATTTGGCATGCAGATAGATGTTAGGACGTAGGCATCCGCTAAGAAAGGATTTCCCGAAATACTTGAGGGAACGGGGAAAAACGGGGATGCACGTACAAAGTCGTGGGCGGAAGCTAGTATTAAATAAAATGACAACAAAATTCCACAGATCGCGTAAACACAGCGCCCCGTAGAGCCCTCCCTGTCACACCCACCTCCCCGCCACGGACTAAATCTAGAAGGAAATTGTTCACCCACAAGGAAGCTGAGTTGATCACCGATGATGATGATAAAGGTATGATCTGATAATTAAAAAAAAAATTGGTTGTCTGTAAAGTCGGTTTACTGACGATAGTTGAACGTGACAACGTCCGATTGTGCTTCTTTGTCGCTCGTTCCGCGCTCTCGCTTGCACTTCAAGCCTTACATGGAACGCCTCAGAGCGAGGTAACGCCGCATGAGTCATGTTTTTTCGTGCGTGCAGCCGGCTCTATCGAATTATAAGACGTTGTCACGTCAAAAAAGTAGTTGCGAATTCATTTCGTAAAACAATAATTAGCATTGACTATGGTAATCGATTTTGTCTTCCAAAACTGAAACATTATTGCATATTTCCTATTCATACGTGCTGGCCACGGACAATTCGCTATAGCGAAAATTCGCGCGGCGCGACTGGCGGCGCGTCTTGCGAATGAATCAAATGTATGGAAATGTACTGGGCATGCCACGCGCAGCGGCGACCAGCGAGACGACCGGCGAATTTCCCCGAGCGAATCGCGCGGCACGACTAGCGATCGAAACAAATGTATGAGTTATTACGGCGCAGGCCACGGAGTCGAGCGGCAGACGCGGCGACTACTCCTGGAGCGAACTTAATTTAAAATAGTTTGTTTTTTTTTCGCGAAAATGGAGACGGAAGCTTTTATTGCAGAAATTCTAGCTAGACCAGCTATTTGGAAGTCTAGCCACCCGCAACATAATTTTTCATCATGCCTATATTTTTCATATTTTTGGTGGAATTCTCCGTCTGTTGTTACGGACGGAGAATTCCATTTCTATTTAATTCGTGTACTCCACTATATCTTCCAAACATTAAATCTTGAGCAAAAAAGCTGC
>CAJQZN010021888.1:36558-56733 GCA_907164685.1 Colias eurytheme
TACTTGTGTGTACTGTTTAGCTTTCGGTTTGAATGTGTTGATTTTGGCGACAGCGGTTTTCCCGAAATTTTGTGGGTCATTTGTAACAGGATGGCTTCTACAGGGGTCTTAGTACGCAATGCCAATAAGAAAAATGATGGTCAGAACACTGATACCGGATACCTTAAGATACTATAATATAAAATATAACCGTATCTTAAGATAAAATATTATAGTATCTTCACCGTGTGTGACGCGCTTAATTGTTACTTACTATTAATCATAATATACCTACTTATTAACTAGCGGTCCGCCCCGGCTTCGCCCGTGGTACCTACATGTTTAAACTATCCTATCTCTCAAGTTGGATCGAACTGCACAAGGTGTGCGAATTTTATTATAATCGGTTAAGTGGTTTAGGAGTCCATTGAGGACAAACATTGTGACATGAGATTTATATAGATTAAAAGAAGATAATAATGACTCAACTTCCAATATGTCTGG
The DNA here is from genome assembly GCA_907164685.1 of Colias eurytheme. Taxonomy (NCBI): domain Eukaryota; kingdom Metazoa; phylum Arthropoda; class Insecta; order Lepidoptera; family Pieridae; genus Colias; species Colias eurytheme. The sequence continues at coordinate 37,042 of CAJQZN010021888.1, forward strand.
ATTTGATTACTTTGCAATTTTACTGTATAACTATAACGATGACTGATGACTCCTATCTAGTCCTAGATTCCTATTTTGTAAAATCCACAACACGATGAATAAAAAACTGTCAAAAACATTATCCATAAACCTTCCTCTTGAGCCATTAAAAACCGCATCAAAATCCATTGCGTAGTTTTAAAAAAAATATACCTACGTACAGACAGTGGTGTAGGTAATCATAATATTTAATCACTTCATAGTATAAAACAAAGTCGCTTTTTCTGTCCCTATGTATGCTTAAATCTTTAAAACTACGCAACAGATTTTGATGCGGTTTTTTGTAATAGATAGAATTATAGAATTTATTAGGTTTTAGACAAAGCGGGCGAAGCCGCGGGCGGAAAGCTAGTTGTATATAAAAAAATAATATACAGGGTGTCCCACTATTGGTATACTAAGCGCGAAGGGCCTTGTAGTTTTGCATACACTGATCACGTATAGTACGACATAAAAGAGATGAAATTAATTATTTTGGAACTAATTCGTTTTTCATTACCTGGCAACCCTGAATTGGCAATGAAGCTGTCAAGTTGAATAAAAATTTGTTGTTTTTTTCGTGAAGTGGAGAATTATTGAGATAAAATTGTTATTTAGAACAAGAAATTTAAATAATATAGGAGACATCATGAAAAAGGTTAAACGTAGCGGTGTCCGTGATGTGGTGTATAAAGTTTTTATTCGGTGTTTGTCCGAATTTCAAGCTGGAAATTTATTGACTGATTTGGAAAACGTTTACAAACGTACAGCAGAATATACCGGTGAGATTCCATTTATTTTTGCTCAGTACTACGTAAAATAGAATATTCCATTAGTAACGAGTGTTTAATGTATGTATGTATGGCGATTATTACGTTTTCGCAATTTAATTTGAGGTTATTTGTATGTAAACAAAAACTAGTTTTTATAGTGCGACCAGCACAATTTGAGTCAAGAAGTTATATCCAATCCAACCAGCCTCAAATAAAGTACCTAGTTTAGATTTTACTACATAGTATAGTGATAACTGTTTTCATACAGCTATCTATCTATTAATCAATCAAACCATAAGAAAAAAAATCATATTTACTGTATCATATTTACAGATACTGAAGATGCCCCGTACCCTCTTGCCAGTACTTCGAAACAGAGTGATGATCAGTCCTTTGAAGGAGTAGAATATTTAGATTTTGATGAATTATATTAATGTACAAAATTTATCTACAAAAAAAAATAAAAATATGTGGTTTTCAAATCGCCTTGTTTTTTTCTACCCGACGGACCCAGAAAGAGGGTAATGTGTTTGAGCTGCATGTATGCTTGTTTGTTTGTATGTTTGATTCTATGTGCGCCTCTGCAGTCTAAACACTTGACCGATTTTTATAAAATAACTAATTCCAAATACATTTAAGTAAAATTTGACCTAGGTAGGTCAATTAAAATACTAATGTATTTTTGTCTTAAATTACACTATTGCTACAATGAAACAATTATAACGGTTTAAATCGCGGTATTTATTTTAGATTATATTATATAGATTTTTGGATTTTTATTCTATAGTATCAAGATCGCTTGCGTCGCAGTATCAGTGTTGCTATATGAGCGACGGTGGCGCCCTCATTTATTTTCATCTCTTTTGTGTCGCACTGTAAAAAATACTTAAAGAACAAAATTACGTCAAAAATTTTTTGTTAAATTTTTCCTGAAAATCCATGTTTTCTTCTCTAGCTTCGCGCAGCCGGCATATACCGCTTATATAATGTGAGCATTTTGTCTATGAAAACATAATCTTAAACGATACCTGACATGCGGGTGGCAAAGTTGGGCGGGTTGCTTGTTTTGGGTGTACAAAATAGAGTTTTAAGAATTCATCTATTTGAAAAAAAAATGCGTCTGGAATTTTATAAGTATTTTTTACGTACTCAGCGTATGCAAAACTATAACCTCCTTTGAGCATAGTATACCAACAGTGGGACACCCTGTATATAATATTTCTTGAAATAAAACAAGCAAGCAATTTAAAATTTTTATCACTCAATTTACTAGAACGCTGTCAACAGCACATTGTTCTATATTAGTAACTTGTAAATGATAATGCTATTGTGTTGCATAATAACATCAATTGAATTATTTATACATCTATACTAGCTTTCCGCCCGCGGCTTCACCCGCGTTTTCAGAGAAAACCCCGCATAGTTCCCTTACCCGTGGGGTTTCCGGGATAAAACCTATCCTATCTCTAAAGTTGGATCGAACTGCACATGGTGTGCGAATTTTATTATAATCGGTTAAGTGGTTTAGGAGTCCATTGAGGACAAACATTGTGACACAAGATTTATATATATGTATTAAGATTAAAGTATAATTTGTGACGTGTGTTTTATTAGATTTGGTTCTATCCTTGGTTCTATCACAGTTGACAGATATATACTACGTACAGTTCTATCATTGACATAAGTCTGAAATCCTGTAATTATATAATGTCTGTTGCCTTAACTGTTGAAAACGTTTGGCGGTCATTTTGAAGTACCTATGATACATATTTCATACGGTATATTGAAACAAACAAAAAATAATTTACATCACATTTAATACAAATATGTAGGTACACGAAAATCCGCTAAGAACACATTTTTCAACGGGAATCGAACCCACACCCGCTGGCGCAATTTAATACTCACTTACCAATATACTTACGAATTGTTTTCGTTCCGTTGTTTTATTTATTTTTATAATTTATAAATAAACAACTATAGTTTCTTAGTACTTCCCCGATGACTGTCAACTGAATCATAAGAGCTTATCATACACAATCAAGTATAATCTAGTATCTACGCGTTTTCATACGTAAACATTATTTCAATAAAAATTAATCGTGATTTTTTCTTCACATTTTTAATAAACTAAAAAAAGAAAATATTCAATATATAAGATAATAGTTAAGTGTGTATAAGATCAAAGATGTTTATATATGCCAAAAAAAATGCAAGGATCTTTATGTTTTTAAAACTGATGTAGAATTTTGTTTAATATGCAAAAGAACATAGGTTAAATTGGTTCAGTATAATTTTGAGTAGTTTTGCTATCATGCAAAGTTTCATATAATAGCTCCATCTATATTATTTATATGTTAATTTATATTGTTATGAAAAAACAAAACAAACATCTTTTTATTTTTTCAAAATAAATCGTGATAAATACAATTAGGTATTTAATGAAAAAAATATTTTTTAAAACTATTACTTGTCATGTCAGCAAGATAAATTAAAAGATTATATTATGAAAATGAATCTAACGATTCGTTTGATTTAATAATATGCATCCCAGGCTGTAGATTGAAAATTCTTACCTTCGGCTCCAACCGCCATCATCAGCTCAGATCGATGGAATCATATCGTAACTTTAGGAACTTAGAAGCCTACGTATTACAAATAGATGAAAATAAATAAATATATTATATGCACTTATTTCTCATAAAAATTTTATTATTTAGGTACAATTATTATAATAGTACAGCAAATACATAATAAAAATTGGTAGAAGTTTAATAGTGTCTTAAAGGAATAAAATTAAAAATTAAACAATCATTATTTTCTTAATATTAGCACGAAAGGTTGGGTTAGAATCCCGATCAAAAAAGTATTTGAGCATTTTTTAAATTATTATTTCTAATCACACAATACTTATTACTTATTAGATAGTTAGATCCCTCAATTAGATCTCAAACGACGAAAATGACCCTAAAAGACAACGCATGCGCCATTGCCGCCAAGCGCGAGCGCCTATGTTCGCTGCGCGCAGCCTTGACACCGAACCAGCGAACCGAAGACACTTCACTTTTATCCTGTAAATGCTTATTAACATTTTATATGGAACAGTTCACTTAACTAGCCGTAGAAAAAGAAATGTTATGTTTTCACCTTTCTCCGTCTAGAAAACGATAATAAATTATACATGTGACAACTGTGTCGTTACATTTAAATACATATTTCTATTTGTATTGAATGAATTAGGATTATTTTTGACACATTTTGTATAGACTAGCCTTGAAGCAACCCCAGGATAAATAAAAAACTCTGTAAAATGGTAACTTTATTTTAGTACAATGGTAACTTTTTTTTAAAATGAATCGAGGTGTTTTCCTGTTTAAACATAAATTTTATAGCTAACTAGTGGTCCGCCCCGGCTTCGCCCGTGGTACCTACATGTTTAAACTATCCTAGCTCTCAAGCTGGATCGAACTGCACATGGTGTGCGAATTTTATTATAATCGGTTAAGTGGTTTAGGAGTCCATTGAGGACAAACATTGTGACACAAAAAATCATCTTTTTGCAATATTATGAAGAACGTGGGTCTATTACCTTATCTAATAAATTATTTTTTCATCTAGGAGCAAAAAGTTTTGACATAATATTGTGACATTTTCCAACTCGCACTTTTCCAAAGAGGGAGTGGCCAATTCGGCCATTCGTACGAGTCCCGCTCTTCCTTCGCCTTAAGTTGATGATTACGATGATGATCTGAAAAAATGTGATTATTATAGAAGTTACACAACCAAAAACTGGATACATAATACATGTTATATTTATATAGTAAATTCCATCATGTATATTATATGCAGTTGAATGAAAATGATTATAGATAATATACAATAGGTACCACGGACACGTAAACAATACATAGACGACAAACCACAGATTATTAATAGTTTTCAATTACCAAGAAGTTTGATATAATTACTAGCGAACCGATTAAAGTGAAATTTAGCACACATACATATATAGAAAATCCAAGTTGGATTAACATATAGGATAGGTTAAATAGGTTTTATCCAGGAAATCCCACAGGAACGGGAACTGCGGGTTTTTCTTTGAAAACGCAGGCAAAGCCGAGGGCGGAAAGCTAGTTTAATATAACACAATTATTCTTAATAAATATTTAAATACATACATATAAGTATACATTATAAGAATTTGAAACAGAAATGGAACACTGAGGAGTCCTTGCTTCGAAACCAGGTGGTCAGATAATAATATTATTCTGTGTTGATAAGAAACCAAACTCCTTTTAGTGTTTATCACACGTTTATCAACATATAAATAAACAAAATAAGAATCGTAACAATAAAATGAAAACAAATTTACGCATAAACAAAAAAAAATATTTTGTATCTTCACTGTAAAAAATGAAATTATAGTTTTTACACAAATACATCTGATTAACACATTTATATATCGTTATATTATGTATAAGTATGTATTTACATTTTATAATTATTTATTTATGTACATATAATTGTACACAACATTTACTAAACTTTCTTCACTCTTTATTAACACCAAATAAAATGTGTGCACTGAATTTTATCAAAACGCATGCAGCCGTTTCTTTATAATATGTAAGCTGTGTCGCATGGTTCCATCCGCGGGTAAAAGAAAATTTCTATAACTTATGTGTTATTCTGATACATAAGCTACATCACTGCTTATTATCATTAAAATCCGTTCAGTTAATTTCACAACAAATATGTAACAAACATCCATTTGCATTCTTGCCATTGCAAAATATACATATCTACCTAATCGATATTTTTATTTTTTAGTGCCCAATTACGCAACTGTCCAAAAATCAAACTATTTATTAGGGATGTAACGATACCGATACCGATATATCGGCCGATATAATATATTAAAAAAAAATGAAAAAAGCATGTAAGTATAATATACCTAAATACTTGGTATTCAAAAATCAAAACCTACGGAACCCTTAGTTTCGCGATCCCGACTCGCACATTTACCACGTCACATTGGTAGAAAATACATAAAACACACGCTTTTAGATTTGAATATCGTTTTTGAATAATTGGGTCACATAATGGTTTCCTTAGTGGCAATAGGTATAATTAATTATACCTATTGTAGTGGCCGAATACCTAACTAAGTACCTAGTATGTTTTTAATTTTTAATTGAGTGCGTGAGTTCGTAAAGATTGTGTTTATTGTTTTGACTAAAAATTGAAATATTATTAGTAATGGTTGTATTATACATGGTAAATACTAAATATGTAGTTGGCATAAAATAAAGTCCCTCCGTGCCATACGCAGTCAGCAGCCTGTCTTTATCTGTCCGTACTCCTTCTGTATGTAGATCATGATATAGATATGCTTAGTATTCGGCTGTAGAGGTAATATTTTAATTTTTTAAATAGGTAGGTATGCCTAGATAGTAACTAGTAAGTAAGTATCGTTCTCGAGAAAGTTTTCATAAGAGCAAACAAAAAATAGAATCAATATTGCAAAAAAAAAGTTTTGTTCTAAAGCTAGTTTTAAGTTTATGGTATATGTGAAATCCTGCAAAGATTGTCACGGTCTAAGATCCGAACATAAGGCGAAATTCAACGGCGTGATAATAGAATGAGACCAATTTTATAATTAATTTAGTCTATTAAAAAATGTATTAAAAATGGGTTGACTGGAAAAATCCTGGACAGGACATTTTTAATGAATTTAAAAAAAAAAACATTTTTTTTTTAATTAATTGCAGAATCAAGATAATAAAAAAAAATATAATAGACTTAAAGTATGAAACCTACAGAATGTGCAGTCATAGTTTTCTAATATTTACCGGGACAAACGGCTAGGTTGGCAGGTATAAACAGGTATGTCGGTACCAGTTACTTTCACTTGATAGGATGATGAAAAAAAAAATTATGTCAGCACTGTTTTATTACAAAATTGTTTTATTATCTCGAAACTGCAATTAATAAAAAATAAAAAATAAATAATTAATTAAAAATGTCCTGTCCAGGATTTTCCCAGTCAACCCATTTTTAATACATTTTTTAATAGACTAAATTAATTATAAAATTGGTCTCATTCTATTATCACGCCGTTGAATTTCGCCTTATGTTCGGATCTTAGACCATCACATTGTATTGTCGAAATTACGTAATATTAGATTGAAACTAGGGATGAACGATACCGATACCGATATATCGGCCGATATAATCGGCAAGCCGATATATCGGTATCGCCGATTATAAAACAACCGATACCGATATCAAACAATTAAAAAAACCGCGCCCAATGAACGATGCGGGAGGCCGCCCGCGCGTGCGCACTTTGTTTTTTGAAAAAAACTCTACCAATAGTAAACTTTTATTAGGAACTGATTGTATGTGTATAACTTAAAGTTTAACTGACTTTGCAAAATAATAATACTAAAATAAATGGTTTTCTTTTTTTTTTTGATTTGGCATTGTTATTTAAAAGAATACGATTTACAGTTGAGTCTCTGTTAACTGTTGGTAACTTTTATGCATAATTCACTATTTATTTTTCTACCAAGCCATCGATATCGGTATCGCCGATATTTAATTACAAATATCGGTATCGGTATCGTATCGGCAAAATCATGTATCGTTACATCCCTAATTGAAACTTATCCAATAATGTACCTACGTATTATTATGACCTATGTTTCTTACATAATATTTTGACACCATGAATAGTTTCGCGACATTCCGGATAAACTGTGGCAATTAAAAAAAACTTTTGTTTAAAATTAACATGGATAAAAGAGTTAAGGCCGCTGCATACGTGACGGGATTTTACCCGGACGGGACGTGACGGGAAGTTTTGGAAACATCGTTGCATACAAAATGTATCCAAATACGCATATGTCACGGGAACATCGACGGGACGGGAACGTGGACGGGAAAAATATCGTCGCCGACGATGTTTAGCACGTCCCGTCCCGCACGTGCCCCGTCCCGTCCGTGATTTCGCTACGTATGCACAGTCGCTCCGTTCGTGCCGGAGAGATTAGTAGTGACGCCTTCCAAGTATCGAAAATGGACGACGAAAAACTAATCGAATGTGTTCGCTCATATCCAGCGTTGTATAGTATAGCGAACCCACAATATTTAGATACGAAGTATAAAAATTATTTATGGCGTAAAATTGCCGTGAAATTGTCATACAGTGAAAACGGTAAGTGTTATTTAATGAATATATTGTGGTAGGTATTCCTAACTATACTTAGTCCTTTTCACCTATGATGATTCCTGTGACACTTCATCGTGTTCTGAATTACGTATTTTATGTTTAAAATGCCAAAATAATTTTAGTGCATAATATCTAGAGCAATAGCAATTAAAGCCAATTCTTGAATTGAAAAATCCATCTTTCGTTGTTCACAACACTAGCACGTTAGATCCGAATCAATGCCACGTTACGTATGCGTTAGCACCACGTTCCCGTTGTGAACGAGGCAATCACGTGCCCGTCCCGCTCACGTCCCGTCCGAGGTATTTTCCCGTCACGTATGCAGCGGCCTTTAAAAGCCTGAATCGTAAGCCATTTTATTTTCTTTTTTTCTGTGAATATATCCATATTCCACATGTTTTAGTCTATACTTGGTCTATACCTATACGGAGAAAACACCACGTTCTAAAGTAATCCATCTGTCATACTTGACAGTTGACACTAGCAAATAGACATCTTCTTGCCATGAAGAAAGAAAAAAAAGCATTTGTCATAATGCACATCTCACAAGTTCTTCACTTTTCCATCATAATAAAAATACAATTAGCATCGCCGAATACCGTTCCTGCTGTCATTTATTTAGTACATGTATAACTATAGAACCAGTTACTCGACCTTATAATATTACTGTTACATGATTTTCGCGTATTTACCGACATGCCGACTAACCAGCGCATTGAACTTGGACAAAGAATAAAAAATGACAATTGCGCGCAATTTCAAAAAGCGAATGTCAAATATTGAAAAGAAAAACCGATGAAATATTTAAATACGTGAGTACAACTTTTATCAAGATAGCCAGTGACAAAACGCAATCTAAAATCAACAACAATATCTAGGTACCTATATGCTATAGGTAAACGCCTTGAAAAGCAAGGAAATGTGAGTATTCAACACACCTACATAATATTAAGTATCAATAGACATTTTCCTTTGTTTAAGATTTTGAATCGTAACTGCCATTAGCAAAAAATATTTTAACAACAATGAATGCAGGTAGATTTAAAACAATGCATGTTTTTACAAATCTTGAAATCACCACGTGCTTGTGGAATAATTATAAATTGGTGAGCTTGTAACAATAGTTTATATGTACTTTATTCCGTTGTAAAATTTTACTACACAATTGAAGGTTTAATTTTCAAAGAATTTTCAGAACAGCGTTGCGCGAACAATAACCATTCACTCATGCTTGCTTAAAAATGAGAAGATTGAACATCGCCGACAATTTATTAAGTTAAAATATGCATTACTCATAATGGCAGCGCAACAAGTTTCATAATACCGTTTTGGCGCCAAGATCGTCGATCTTTGGATAAGGTAGTTATGTAGGTACCGCAATTCGTGCTATGACAGCTGTAGTAATTTAAATCATAACGGTTGTACACTTCTTAGTCCGCGGTGAATCATATTTCCGCCCGATTCAGGATGCCTTGTATTCAGATATTACGATAATATATGTACACATTGCGACAATGAAGAAAGAATTTGCTAATTCCACCATTGAATACAAATTGGTCGTATTGTACTGTGTGCGTTGCGAATATTTTATTAACGGAACGCTTTTTTGCATTTCATCAAACAAAGGAATCAGCTGTTAAATCATTAAATTACATTCAACTTTTAAATCTAAATCGTGTCCTTCATTTCGGCAGTGTTATATGAGCTACATATATCGAGCTATATGTGATACAATTTACGATGGAAACCGGTCCGTGCCGTCTACTTCGATTCAGTCAACCTGAACCAAATTCACATAAAATGTTAAATGAATCGTTAAAACGAACTTTCCATCGACTATTTCGTTCTACCTTCTAATTTTGAATTTTCTTTTCGAACGGCGATAACTTCGTACCTGGCCTAAATTGGAGTCGACAGCACAAAGAGATGTTACCTGTGTCACAAAATGCCACGTGCAAACTTGATCTAGCACAACACTCGGGACCGCATGCAGGCCGGGATTGGTGCAATTTGATAAAGGCACAAACATTTACACCGAATCACGTCCTAAGCGTGGCCACCGCTGTGAACGACCGGCCGGGTAACGGGATCGCGCGCCTCGGATGCTGAGTAGCGGTCTTCGAAGGCCGGGCCCGCTTGGATAGGCCGGGACTGGTGCAATATCGCTCAACAGAATATAGCACCGGTCACCGCCCAGCCACACGGGCCTCGTACGAGCTGCTGGGTTTTCCTCGGTGATCGCGGTTTCGTGTGAACTGAGAGAACTCGCGCACGACCGAGTCGCGTTGTAAGCGCGCACTGCACTAGTTGCCCGCGCGGCGGTCGACGGCCGAGTGCGGTGGCGCGGGGAGAGAGTCGCGCGCGCAGCTGTCGCGCCACACCGCCTCCCCGCGCACCCCTAGCCCCGGCCCTTTATCGTTCTGGGAAGTGGTTCCTAAACTTCCCCACTGTTTTGTCCTTAAAAAATCTCCCCGACACGTGGGAAAATCGACGCGATACATTATTGGAACGAAAGTTGTAAACCTTAGACGTAGAGATGACGTGCGCTCGAGTGAGCTTTTCGTACGATGTATTATAACCTCCGTGGTGATTACGTGAGGTCGCTCTCAATGAATCAATGACTTGACTCGATATGTATTCTAAACATAGCTAGTTTAGACTAATCAGATCTGATAATGCTAATGTATGTATGACTAGTTACAGAATAACAATTAATCTATTGATACGACTGTTAAATTGAAAACTTGTATAATTTAAAACAAATAAAAAATGAGACAACCATACGCATATAAATGTTGTGTTGACTATTTTCAGTAATTGGGTATCATTACAAGTTGTACATAGGTACCTACCTACTGAATTAAATAAGAACTAACTTAAAAGTTAATACCTAATATGTTGGTAAATAATAATAATAATAGATTCATCCCTCTTAATTAATCTTTAACGTTAAGGGTGCACTCACACACATCAGTCACCGTCAAGTCACCGATGACTGATCGGTGACGGTTTGTGTACGTATCCACAAACACCAGTCACCGTCATGTTGTCCGTCAGTCACGTCGCCGGTTTGACTGAATCATTGAACACATACATCAGGTTAGTGAGTGATTAGTAGGGTTTGGGTCCCGGGACGTCTCGTGTCTCGAAGTCCCGGGACTTTTTGTAAATTTCGTTGTCTCGTGTCCCGGGACTTTTGGGTCGAGACTCGAGACGAGACACGATAGTCGTATGTATTGTATTAATTTTTATTTTCAACCGACTTCTGTTGAAAATGAGAGAGTGTTTTCCTTGTCCGGTGGCGTTATTACAAAAATCAGAAGCAGATTGTCGGACAAAGCTGTTAATGCTCTGATTTTTTTAAAAGCCTATTTAATAAAATCAAAGTAATTTTATTTTTTTAACTGATTAATAATTTGAAAGACTGATTCAAAAGTCTGTTTTACAGATAAGGAAACAAATCTGTGATTATAAAAATTACCAAATTATGATTAATATGATTATGACATGATATTAAAGTTAGTATGATTGTTACTAAGTTTCTTTTATTATAATAATATTTAATAATTGTTTTGAATTAAAAGTTAATCTGTGATTATAGGAATAAACATACCAATTATTTGACATATTAAAGTTAAAACTATTGTGATTATATTTTATGTTTAATAAATGTTGATTTAACCGATAATTAATGTTGATTTAAAAAAAAAATCCCTTTTTATTAATACGTTTCACCAGAAATCAAAGTTCAAATTTTATAATTAAAAAAAGTCTCGAAGTCCCGGGAAGTCCCGGGACTTTGATCGTAGCCTGTCTCGTGTCCCGGGACGTTGAAATTGTCGAGAATTCCCAAACCCTAGTGATTAGACGTGTGTCACGCTAGAGAACATGTAGCAATTGACGGTAGCACGACGATGACTGAACTGAGACGTGACGGCACCGGGTGAGTGGGGATAAAAGTATGATACATGTATGGAAAGATTATTTGACGTGCCTGACCGGGGACGTCACTGATAGATTTCGTGCCGGCGACTGTCGTGTGGGAACAGAGTCATACTAGAACTATTGATACATATTTTTTTTAAATCCTGTCCGGTGACGTGCCGTGACGGTGACTGATGTGTGTGAGTGCACCTTAAACGTACATGATACTAATAAGTTAAGACCAATAATTCTACTAATACATACGAAAAATGTTGTGTGGTTTTATGAAACCACGCTAAAAGTGAAACTTAGGCACAAAATTATCGTATTTGTACGATAATGACTCCGAACACTGCTTTATACCTACTCGGCAGCCGACCGTCACGCGACATGCGCTACACAGACCAAAAAGTTAGAGACGATGTAATAAAAGTTTCACTTTAAAAAATAAAAATCAAATATTTTACCACCTAATTAATAAAATAATCAGTTCAATTTTAAAAATCCACGGCTGGCAACACCGATGTTCGAAATTCGAACGAGCTTGGATGAATCTTCCATCCCGCCCGTTCCTACCTGCGGTCACAGACTATACACCTCAACAGACCCTCAATCATCGATAAAATATATACCACGTGACAAATTTTTATTTAATTTGACATTCAGTAGGTACTAGCATCTGCGATGATGGAATTTATGTCTGTATGCATTATCGAATAAATTATTCACAATTAATTATACAATTATGAACGGACGTTTTTATTATAACGTAATATTGAGAAAGTTGTGAATAACAGTTATTATTGCCTATTGCTATTAAAACACAGTTATCATATTGACCTATCGCAGCCTATACTTGTAGAGCGACAGATTGAGATTCCTCCATATTTTTTTATTTACAAATCTAGCCAGGGAGTCGATTCTTAAATAAATATAATATGATCTACCTACGTAAAATTTTAATTTGTTATATCAGGCCATTTTTCTGTAACAGATTAATTCTAATTTAGTTGTAATTAAATGTAGCCTGGGTCGCTCTAATTTGTAAAAAAAAATAAGTGAAATAAATGATTTATTTATTTATAATTATAAATAACAACTTGTGTTAAATGGTAGGTACTTAAATCATCGATTGATTTGTAAAGTAACATTACATAATATTATGCAAAGTTATAAACGAAATTTTGACGTGAATTAATTTGTTTTTAATATACAGAAGTGAAGTTTTAAGACGAATATTTCGGGTATTAAAAGGTATGAGTTATTAAAGGGGGTAATAATATTTAGTTTATATTGTACTTGATATAGCCCGCGGCTTCGCCTATATGGCTATAATTTTTAGTAATAACTTTTAAGTTATAAGTGACATTTATGTTGTCTTTCACCTTAATACGATATTCATTCATTTAATATTGAGTGACTGAACGTTCATAATGCAGGAGCGGCTGAACCAATTTGAATGAAACTTTGTAAACGCGGACTTTATATTAAACCTACCTTGTTATGTTATTATTTTAACACCATTTAAGTTTTTTTGTATATTTTTTTTTATTTTAATAATACAAAGTAGTTAGTTATATATTTTTTATTCAAAAGAAGAAAAAAATTCGAGGCTTGATTCGACCAAATCCAATTAATACAAAATCCATTTGTATATAAACATATCAGCTTAGCAGTTCCTGTGTGATCGAGTGACAAACATACGAAATTTGGTTTTATTGAGATGCATGTTCTTTGACGCGAAGCTATGTATTACGCAATTTTTATTTGTATCAAATTCTTTGGATCAAACCAAAGGCGTAACCTTGAATCCTTAAAATACAATAGCTTAAACATATAGCATAACTTAGGTATAAGCTTTGTCTTAGCAAACTTAGACATTTATCGTGTTTATAAATTAAAGGATATACGGCTTCGCCCGTGGTACATATTTCGCAATAAAAGATAGCCTATGTTCTTTCTCAGGGTCTAAAGATTATCTGTGCCAAATTTCATCAAAATCGATCCAGTAGTCTATGCGTGAAAACCATACATACATACATACAAACCTTTCCTCTTTATAATATTAGCACAGTATTACCATATTGTAATACTGTGATATTAGTATAGATAGATAACAAAGTGATAAATTTACTGAATATTTTAAAACTTAATTTAATATTTTCAACCCACTACTTTGACTGGCCGGTTGGCTTGGTTGGTAGTGACCCTGCCTTCCAAGCCACTGGTCGTGGGATCGATTCCTATCCGGGGCAAATATTTATGTGATGAACATAGATGTTTGTTCTGTGTCTGGGTGTTAATTATCATTATATGTATGTTTATCAGCCGTCTGGTTTCCATAACACAAGCGAAAGCTAAGTATGGGATCAGATCGTGCCATGTGTGAAAATTGTCCCGAAATACCTATTAAGTATATTAACCACCAAAAAGTAAGAAGTTAATTCGATGTTTTTTTTTGGTTTGATATCTCAGAACTTTCGATTCGGTGAACCAATTTTGATGATTCTTTTGTTTGAAAGCTGGTGCCTTCCGGTTGAACCCATTTAAATTTTGTGTAGGTCTGATAAATTGAAGGCGGTTTAGTTTTCATTCAAAAATAATTACATAATGATTTTGTTACGAATCTACTAGACAAGATTACAAGAATCAGAATTAAATTATGTTTTACATTGACCACTAGGTACATCTTTATCGAATGACTAGCTGTGCTCCGCGGTTTTACCCGCAGTGCTCAGCTCCTGTTGGTCTTAGCGTGATGATATAGCGCTATAGCCTTCCTCGATAAATAGGCTATCTGACACCAAAATCATTTTTCAAATCGGACCAGTAGTTCCTGAGATTTAAAAATTTTGTATCGTGGGATAATCCGTACGAACACCGGAAAAGCGGCATGTTTATAATATATAATACTAGCTGCACGCCCTGACTCCGCCCTGTTGGTTATATCGTAATTGACTTATATCCTATCCACTAGGTAAAATACTTACAAAATACGACCTACATATATTTTGATAATCTGTATGTGTTTGTTATCAGTACAATATATTACTGTGTATTACAGTGAACATAATCGTGAAAATTTGCAAAAATTGAGTGGGAACTGACTTTTGATACTTTTACTACTTGTATATTATTTATTTATTTATATAACACTTCATTGTACAAAACAATGTAGGAAATAAGGTACAAATTAATGAGGTAAGTACAAAAATTTTGCACAAAAAGCGGCCTTATTGCTACACAGCAATCTCTGCCAGGCAACCTATTATATTATCATTCTGTGCTTTTACTAATCCTACTGGCTTCTTCCTATTAATAAACTGAGGTAGGGAAGAGTGACGTATGAATGTTTGTAACTCTTGCACACAAAAGCAGCTGATCGTATCTGTATGTAAGATCAAATTTTTGATCTTATAAGTACAATATATTACTGTGTATTACTCACTGCCTAATTGGGTAGATCCTTTGGCTTCACTTGGATGGTGTCGGGAAAAAAAGCCTATGTGCGTATCTATCTCTGTACCCAATATACAGATACGATCAGCTGCTTTTGTGTGCAAGAGTTACAAAGTTACAAACACTCATACACTCTTACCTTACCTCAGTTTATTAATAGGAAGAAGCCAGTAGGATTAGTAAAACCACAGATAATATAATAGGTTGCCTGGCAGAGATTGCTGTGTAGCAATAAGGCCGCTTTTTGTGCAAAATTTTTGTACCTCATTAATTTGTACCACATTTCCTACATTGTTTTGTACAATGAAGTGTTATAAATAAATAAATAATATACAAGTAGTAAAAGTATATAAAGTCAGTTCCCACTCAGTTTTTGCAAATTTTCACGATCCCATGTTATATATGTATACTTTACTGATATCTGTTCAGCAGTTCTTGCGAAGCTATTCAATGCAATAAATCACCACAAGAAACCTGTTGCTCATTTTTTTAAGTCGGTTAACCAAATCCAACTTATAAGCAATACAGCTTGCATATTTGAAGTTCAATCACCTCGCATACAAACTCATTCCAACCGAAATCGATACGTTCGATTGTTTGTTCGTGCGTCACGTGTGAAATGATGTATCGTTTTTGATGTGATGTTGCGAAAAGATGTCCTACTTGTTTTTTTATTGCTATCAACCAATTTGCATGTTTGTTTGTCACACTAAAATAAATGCACAGGTACCTATGCAAAAATAATCTGTTAACAATAAAAAATATTATCTTTATCCCAAGGCATTGTTCTATTATTCCCGGTTTAAAAAGAAACAATTAGGTATTATTTCGAGCGAAACTATTCACGTCGCGTAAACATTCGCGTAAACATCAGTCTTATTTTCTTCCTCCTACTAATCGGCCATAAAATATATTACCTGACCCCTTTTGGTAAAAAGTCAAGTATTAAGTAATAAGCATACACTGAACATAAACTTTAAAATAATCAATAGAATTTAAGAGTTTACCTACCTTTCTTCCAGGAAAAATAGTCACGGAATAGAATTCATAATAATAACTAGCTTTCTGCCCGTATCTTCATAGAATGTGTCTTATCAGGATCTAATATTTTGCAGTTCAAAATTTCATCAAAATTGTTTTAGCAGTTTACGCGCGAAAGCGCAACGGACATGAGGAACTCTTGAGGAACTACTTACATTCACTTATGTATTTTATTTTTTAATTTTAATAACATAACAATTTCTAAAGTCCTTAACTTTTTTCACAAACTTAACCAAAAGGGACATGTACATTGTACAGTTCTTTCTTGGAAGTCACAAGGCCACAATAAGTGTTTTATTTTAAACTTTATTACATACGAAAAAAGTTCAAAATGCAACAAACGATCCCTTTTGTATGGAAGTATCAAACCCGATTAGTAGCAAAAAGATGGTCGAAAATAGACACCACGGAATTTCGCATAGCCTAGTACTATAGAAAACATTTTTAATTTTATTCGTATATAGAGGAAAAGCTCCATACAATTAAGATATTATCCTATCACCTATGTTTTTAAATATAATAATTTATACATTTATTTATGTTATTTTCTGTTTTGACGTTTCAGTAAAAGCTGGAGTTTACAAGCTTTCGAAATTATAACCTACTAGTAGCTTTCCGCCCGCGGCTTCGCCCGCGTTTTCAAAGAAAAACCCGCATAGTTCCCGTTCCCGTGGGATTTCTGTTAATCCAAGTTACCCTCTTAATGTGTGCTAAATTTCAGAGCAACAAACACACACACACACACACACATCCTCACAAAACTTTTTTATTAATTGTTCGATCTACAACTAGCATCAAATATTAGTCTTTATGACTATAACACTTACAACTTTTTG
Organism: Colias eurytheme; assembly: GCA_907164685.1. NCBI lineage: Eukaryota > Metazoa > Arthropoda > Insecta > Lepidoptera > Pieridae > Colias > Colias eurytheme. The sequence continues at coordinate 54,327 of CAJQZN010021888.1, forward strand.
ACCATAAAACAAAACAAATTTTACAATACCATACAATTTTATAATATGTTTCCCTAACACAGGTAGGACAATTTTGCAATTCTATTTAGTCAATTATTATTTATTACTTCCCGTGCCTCAAGTTTTAAGAAATTCTAATCTATTCACAAAGCCAGACCGCTTGTCGCTTCACTTGCAAATTTTTTGCAAAACATAATATAAAACCTTTGTTAAATAAATTAAGTATTGAATTCAAGCTCCATTGTTCCATTTTAGCTATTGTGGTTTTTTGGGTTTACCTGAATTCAGTGAAAATTACCACGTCGTATACATATTTAGAATATTATAGCTTGACTGCAGTTTTAAAGATTTAAAACTTCAATAAAAGAGAACAATAGGCTGAGTTTATAACTTGAGGAGATATTGTGTATATAATTCCATATTAAACTATATTACACCTTGTATTTCTTAACTAAAAATATGTAATTGATCCAACCACACCAACAAACATAACTATATTTCTTTCCATAAGGAGTGGATCATCAATGAAAAATGTTACAAACATATTCCTTACTAGGTGCGCTCCGCGGTTTCACCCTCGTGGCTCCACTTAGCGTGATGGTATAATATTGCCTTGATAAATGGACTATCTAACACCAAAAGAATTTTTCAAATCGGACCAGTAGTTCCTGAGATTAGCGCGTTCTAATAAACAAACAATTAATTAGTACAGATATTGTATAGATGAATGCAGACAAAGTTGCATGGGTCAGTTAGTATTATAAAATAGTTTATACATCCGTTAGACCAAACATCCTGACGCGATTCAGCATTTTTGAGCATATCAGTTACGGTACCTAGTGATAATATTGGCGTGGGCCGCGGAGTATGCATTACTGTGAACTTAATGATTTCACCTTTATTATAATTAAACTAAATTTTCCCCCTGGCTTTGTGTATGTACAACGATTAATATTCAATCAGGTTATAAACTAATGCGCTAAATTTTATATGTACTGCTTTACTCTTTACTTATTTTTTATTTTACTTATCACGGGGTAAATAGATATTCGCCGATTGTCAGACCTACCCGATATGCACAGAAAATTTCATGAGAATTTGTCCAGTTTTGGAGGAGTATGGTAACTAACATTGTGACACGGGAATTTTATATATGTATTAGATTTTTTTTAAAGACGTGTACCTATGTACAGTGATAAGATGTTGCATTCTATTCATTCTTCCAAATATATGTAAGATAAAAATGTCATAGTATTAACATTAAAAATAGACGAAGTATACCTAGATGTAAAATAAAATCAAAATAACTTTTACTTGTAATAAAAACATATTACAGATCCAATTCCATCTTACAATAATTCAAAAGTTACATTTCGCACCCTTACACCAATTCCTTCGAACGCACCATAAGCATAACTTATAATAACAGGGTTGCAAATAAATTGTAATCGATTAGATCTCGATTACCGTCTCTCACGATAGACACACGATTAACCTGTCAGCTGCATCTGTTATTTTTGGGATTCCGTAGGTGAAAACTACATGCGAATGATGTAACTTAATCTGTTAACTTAAGGCTGTGTACGCGGTCCGTGCGCTGTTTGGCTCAAATATGTGATTTTTCAAACCAGATTGTCCATCAACCACTTATCTTACAAACATATGAATTACTAATAATTTTAGGAAATTTTATTTTCTATGTAGTTAGTTAAGAGTTTTTTTCAATTAATACAGTATTTCTGAATACCATCAAGATAACTGATCCGATGATTACTTGATTTCACTTTTAGTGTCAATTTCGAAGCTAAAAATATCTGAAATTGCTGACAGATCTAACACAGAATTATTTTTAACTAACTGCAAAAATCCTTATTAAAATAGTTAGTTAAAAGATTTTTTTATTTTGGACTCCTAACTTACGAAATTAAAATCCGAACAATGTGAATTTTTTTAGAAATTATAGTCGACAAAATTATTATTTTCACCAAGATATTTGACTTTATTGAATATAATTTATACATATTGCAATAAAAGAATGTCTTACTTATAAGATAAAATTTAAAAAATCAACTAAGGTACCTCTATTATTTTTCTACAATTTTTTTTAAAGTACTATAAAACACTGCGCGCGACCCGATTAAAATCAGTCGGCAGCGAGCCTTTCCAGAGAGAGGACATGTTGCTCGGCGCTCTCCTGCGGACCTATGCTGTTCATAGTAAAAGGATAGCGCAAGCCGCGATCTATCGTAATAGATCGCGGAGTTTTTGACTTGCGTTAAATAGAATATGCGCTCTTAACTACAACTTGTTTGAACCAATCTTATCGAAAAATGCAGAGTTTTCTATGCAGATTTTGCACACCTCATAAGCGAAGCGTTGAGGTGGGTACTACTGTCACTTCGCGCAA